>JBCJKH010060624.1:29364-50012 GCA_039877255.1 Loriculus beryllinus | reverse complement strand
ATGGCACAGAAAAGGGTTGGTGCCAAAAGATCAAACCACGCTGGACAAGGGTCTCAAGCAAGAAGGCTACTTCACCATGAAGCTGAGGAAGTTGAAGATGCTTCAGTCTCCAGGCTTCAACACTGAAGTACTGTCTTTTTATTCCTTTGCAAAGGATGTGTGGCACATGGGTGAAAAACATTACAAAAATGAGAACTTATCTCATGGCAAGATTAAAAAAAAACAAAATAAGCACCCAGATAGTGCCAGTAGATTGCTAAAATTAGCCACGGTATTAAACTTTCCTTAAAGTGTTGGGTAAACATCTTCAGGCAGAAAATTCATAGGCATTTCAGACAGAAATGTGTTTCTCCACATACTTTTCAAACTGGAGTGTCTGTGAAGGACAGTCAATGCCCTTTGGCTGGTCCCTGCCCACAGTAACTAAGGGAAGGTCTGAAGTCCACCACCTCCAGCTCTGCTAGCTCATGGTGGGGAAAATGGAACCAGGACTCTGCTGCTTGCTCTGGCCTCCATCGCCACCACCACGTTAGCTTCACAGTGACGTGGTGGGCAGGATTCCCATGCAGGCGAAACAGGAGATTTTAACAATGCACTGTTGGTTTCAGGTTTAACCATACACAGTCATTAAGAAGTGGTAAGGAAGAGCACTTATTGCTTCCATGCATTTAGAAAGAACCACGGTTGTGCAGCAGGAAAACCATCATGCAGATTAGTCCACATTGCCCAGTATATGCTCAGTCAGCCTATTCTTCCTGCTAACTTGAAGTCTGAAAGCACCATCTGTCACCAAAAATGCCAGGAAATTCTCATACACTCTCACCCACTGATTTTAGTTAAAGTATTAAACTGCTTTTAGAGAAAAAAACCAAAACATTTTTAGCCCCGACACTCATAGATTTGCACTGCTTTTCCTATGGTGTGATATCTAGCAGGTTGCAAAAGTACAGTTAAATGAGCACACTTGTTTAGGTTTCAGCTTTGTCTATACTTATTTCTCTCATTTGCTTTTCAAATGAGGTTATGAAATAAGGCACTTAAATACTTTTAAGTCAATACTTAAAATTTAGATTTGTTTAGTTTGAGTATAAATATTTATTTAGACATAGTTAGGCTTATGTCAAATAAGAGTATTCAGCTAAAGAGATATAATCATTTGGTAACACTAAACCAACTTGGGAATTCAGATGAGCCTTTGAAAAGTAAAAGCATTAGTAGGGCACAAAGATTTGCAGAAAAGAATGGAACAAGAACATGGTGAGATGAAGTAATTTACTTTTCAACTCTCTTGAAAAACTGGCCAACCTCTGGACTCTGAGAGGTCTCTCCCCCCTAGTACAGCCACCCAGAAGAGACAGCTATAGGGAAACTGCCTGCAATGTGGAATGGGGATAAGAATGACTTGTGTTGGGTGTATTTGTTATTGCATTGAAATAATTGATCCCTGATGCTAAAGAGAGTAACCCTGATGGGATTCAAATACACTAGACATTAATGAAGTCTCTCTTACTTCCTGGTAGTGGATTTAAACTCTCTTTAAACTGCACTATGCCTTCAGCAAGAGAGGCAGTGGTTTAATATTAAAGCCCTGAAAGTGTTCAAACTGAGGAGGTTATAATTCTAAGAGCAAAGCAAGGTCACCTTGCTCATGTCACCAGTATGTAAAGCCTGCTCACTGCCGCAGGAAGAACCAGGGGAGGGGGTGGGTTCCTGCCTCCATACACAAAAGACAACACCACAAGACACCTACACCACTGATTTCAGAGGTCACTGCTTGATCTGAGTATATCTGGAAAAAATGCTCCAGCTCCATTAGGTGATTAAACAAACATCTCCCCCCTCAAAAATAGCTCTGCTCAGCAGGACCACTGTTTGCTTATTTGAAAAAGTTCCTCAACTTGTAATGTCTTTCTCATATCCTTCCAGTCTAGGAAGTCTAAGAACTGCTGACAAAACAGTCTGCCATCCTTTGTTTTAAACAGCCAATTTCACTGTATCAGGGACATGAAACAGCAGAGTCTCAACCCAAGAGCCACATCCCCAGTCCTTCTTACACAGCAAGCACAGTTAACAGAGCTTGAGGAGGTGCACTGAATATTGTAATGATGACACACATATAACATTTTATTAAGGTCTGTATTAGCCTTTAAGCAGCAATGTGACAGGGAACTAAAAAAACCACTAGGAAGAGCCAACCTTTGTCTAGAAGAATCAGTGGTCCTTACTCCCTTATCCCCTGCTGATGGTCCTTATCCATCAGTACAGGATGGTCATAAACCTGAGGTAGATGTTTATGGAGAAACTTCTTCATTTGTAGCACAAACCAGGCCTCTCTCTTTTATGTGTTCTGGAGTATTGTAACAATATTCATATACAACTCCCACAGTTGTCTAGGTAGCCTGACAAGGATCAGCACTTTTATTAATAACACTTCGTTTAAACTTACTGGAACTTCTATTTGATTTATGAAGTGCTTTGCAAGCTTCAGAGTGATTTGCAGAAAATCACTATGATCTGCTCATAAGACTTACTTCACCCATCCCTGAATGAGTCGAGTGACACAATACCTATTGTCCTACCATCCCCAACCCTGCCCACCATCTTCTGACATATGACCTTGTCCAATTAAATAAACAGAGCAATTTAGATAAGGCAGAAGGTAATTATTAGGGCTGGATGGTGGCCAGCTCCCTGAAGCACAAGTACCATTCTTTGAAAAAAGCTTGATGCTGTTTAGCAAAGTTTAATGACTGGAAGCTTTCAAGAGCTTTGCGCTGTACTGCATCCAGCGATGAAGCATCCAAGTGTATGGTGCTCACTTTAAACCACAGCGGGTGACAGTTTTAAAGTGCTCACTTTAAACCACAGTTGTGAGGTCTTGGGCAAGACTGCTTCTTTCAAAAACATGTTTGGAAATAAAAGGCTTTCTAACACGCTCCTTTTTAGACCTAATCATCTACATTTAACTGGACCCTATTTATCCTAGAATAGGTAAATATGGAATTAGGACTGCTCTGCTACTTTCACATCATCTTTTTCCTTTCATCCTGAGGAATTGCCAAATCCCATTCCTTATGGAAGGATTTGGTTTTCACTGTCCCTGACTTATTTGCCAAGGGCTTTTTTTGTTTTGTTTTGATTTTTTTTTTTAAATGGAAGTCAGAGAAAGAAGAAAGAGGATGGCAAATAATGCAATCATAGTGAGAGGTAACACAGAAATAACATGTTGCCTTTTTGTGCATTTGAACTCATCTTTTTTCTGTATAAACATGAGATTTACCACATAGTAATTTCCCGCTAAGGTTCTCAAGTGAGCCTGTGCCAGTACTCCCCCATCCCACCCACCCAAAGAACTTCATTACGAAAAATCCCTGACCTCTTCCAGAGGGAACAGGATGCAGCAAGAATGAATGAAATATTTGTAAGGGCCTCATCCTCTCTGAGCGTCCTTTCAAATCTCAGCCACCAGTTGGCCCTACACTGAGCTTTTTGTTCTTGGAACGTCTGAAGGAGGTCATAGAATCATAGGTCTGAGTATTAGTTTAGCCTACTCTGGTAAGTCATTCTTCAAGCGTTTTTAGCCCACCTAATTGCATTGAAACTTTTATATTCAACCTGCTGGAGTTAAAAATCCCTTCTAATTTTCTTTATTTGGACAGGACACCAGTTTTAGAGAATCGTAGAATGGTTTGGGTTGGAAGGAACCTTCAAAGATCACCTAATCTAGTCCAGCCGCCTGCCATAAGCAGGGGTATCGTTCGCTAGACCAAGTTGTCTAAACCCCCATCCAATCTGATTTAGCACTCTTCCAGGGATGAGGCATCCACTTTTCTTGGCAACCTGTTCCAGTGTCTCACCATTCTAACAGAAAAAGGTTTTCTTCACTTGTCCAGTCTAAACATAACCTCTTTAACCAGTGCCCCTTGTCCTGCCACTACAGGCACTAACAAAAGTCTTTGTCCATCTTTTTTATAATCCCCCTTTGTATACTGAAAAGCCACACTAAGGTCTCTCCAGAGCCTTCTTCAGGCTGAACAACATGAACTCTCAGCCTTTCCTCTTAGGAGAGGTGTTCCAGTCCTCTGACCATTTTTGTGGCCTTCCTCTGGACCTGCTCTAATAGGTCCATATACTTCTATGGCGGGAACCCCAGAGCTGGACACAGGACTCCAGGTGGGCTGCATTTTCAATAAGGCTTCCTCATTTCCGATAGCTCCCCCAAGCCATTTTGCACTCCCATTCCTGGCAGTTCAAAAAACCACTCACTGACCCTATGCTTCCAGCCTCCCAATTGCCTCCAAAGGTTGAACCCTCCCTGCCCTTTCTCACAACCTTCTTCTTTATACACTGAACATAAGTATAAAAGATTTTTAATTTTTCTACTCATGCTGAGGACAGAGGAGGGAAACGAGACAGAGGAAAGATGGAAGCTGCTGCAAGCACACCATGCCTGTCCTGCAGCCCTGGCTTCTGCCAGGTTCTGGCCTTTGCTCTGGCCCTGGGCTACACAGCTTCAGACAACCACTATCTTTATATCATGGTAAGACCCAGAGGCTCCAGTGGGATTTGAACACAGAAAACAGCCCAGTGCAAGGTGTGTAGTTTAACCCAGCTTGCTCATGACTGACAAGCAACCACCACATCCCTCGCCCCTGCTGAAACGCTCCTTGGTACTAGCTTTCCCCAAACACATGTTCAGTTTACACGTTACCTAATGACACCCCAGTATGAACAAACAGCTGCCACAAGAAGGTGGACAAAAAGAAGTCCAGTTCTGACTCTTCAAATCATTTTGGTAAACTTCTCCCTCTTCAGGTATGGTTTGAACTAATTACAGAGAAGCTTCCTGTTCAAATAAGCAGCTATTTCCCGTTCATTGTCACACCTCAAGGAGAATGGAATTTAGGCAATGTAGGTACTATTAAGATTTGAGATTCCGTCCAATTAAACACCGATACAAGAGGAAAATTATCCTTTTAACAGATTACTAACAGCACACTGGTTTCTGTTGTCCACATGGGATCTTGAAAATTGACTGGCTGCATGGAGCTCCACATTTTATACTACTTCAGTACAGAAACAGAGCAGAATTAGGAAACAATTATTGATAAGTATGCAACTGTGGCACCATAAAAGCCCCATAGGTATGACCAATCTGAGGAGAAAGAAATGTAAAAAAACAGCTTTCACATTTTTCCTTTTTTTTCCCTTGTTTGCACAGTTGGAAATTCATTCCCTGCTGTTTCATATTTCCTATACTGATTAAAAGTGTTACCTACTGCATTATTCTCTTCAAGGCCTGAATTTGCTATGTGAATGCATCATTAGGAACAACAGGGCTGAGGTAGGGAAACAGGGCTGAACTGTAGAATTCTTTCACTAACTGAGCTACAAAATGTATTTTTCCAATAGCTTTCATATGCGACAGAAATTGCTTTTCCACATCAAAGTCAAGACACATTCACATAATGAGTTAGGCAAGAACCTCAAGGATAAGACATTTACATTTTTAGGAACAAATGGACTTATAACAAACAACGTAGGGCATTAATCCTGGTCAGCAACAAAACCAGGTTCTCTGGGAAAGCTTCTGAAGATATTTTTGCTCTCTTTTCTCTGCAGAG
Organism: Loriculus beryllinus; assembly: GCA_039877255.1. Taxonomy (NCBI): domain Eukaryota; kingdom Metazoa; phylum Chordata; class Aves; order Psittaciformes; family Psittacidae; genus Loriculus; species Loriculus beryllinus. The sequence continues at coordinate 44,388 of JBCJKH010060624.1, read as the reverse complement.
CCCTCAGGAACCGGCAGAATCAAGTATTGAGTGCCTCAAGAGAGCTATACATCTCAGCACAGGAAAGGAATCAGAAGCCCCTTTGAGCTAAATGTCTCACTTTCCCATCTAGGAGAAACTTTTCTATGAAGCGACAAGTCTTACCACTATTCTAATAATTGTGCTTTAGATGTGAAAGAAACAAGTTGGTTCTCTACTAGGTTTTATCTGCCTGGTAGAGGTAAGCAGTAAATAACCGTTCCATTAGCTTGCTTAAAAAAGTAAACAATCTAATTTTAGTCTGAATGGCAGAGGAAGATAAATACGTTGGATTTGATTAATGCTGATGCTAGAGTTGTAGTAGGAAGTCAGCAGTTCTTCAAAGTTTTTGTTCATGTTCAGATTCCATGAGCTCCAAATCATTTTATCCTGTTTACATTATGCATTCTGTCAGAGAGGTGACCTACATAACCTCCATACTTTTCTCCTAGTGTTACGGTTGAAAAATAGGGCTTGGGTACAACATTTCTTGACTTATGGCATCCCTGCCAACTGCATGTCGAGTTCAGGGGCTGCTTAGAACCACATCACCACCAGTAAGCACTTTGTTTTAAACATTGCTTTGAAATGTCTTACCTCAATGAAATCTTGCAAATGAAATTCTTGCAAAATGCACAAATATGCTTTTTTTCAGTCCTATTTTAAAAATTTGAACTTTAAACCCCAAAACCATAATAATCCATGAACTTTGCTGCTCTTCAGTTGGTCTTAAAAAGTGCTGGACTCTTTGGCCAGCATTTACAGGAATGTTTCAACACCTCTTGATCTGCTGAAGTTCTGCTCTCTATGAATAGGTTAAAATATGTGCCATCACTTTTAATTTTACTGCTTCTTTCAAAAAGGCATGTGTGAGCTTATTTAATTAACTGGCCTTGGATGGAAATTGGACAATTTATTCCATGTTAACAGTTACATGTTGAAATAAACCATTCTTAGCCCTGTAATGACAAAAAATAGAAGTAGCTTTCCTAAAGTTTGTCATACCAGAGTGCCATTCTGATAACTTTTGGCTATGTATGCTACTAGTTTCCTACTTTTTCCCCACAAAATCTCTCAAATTCTGGATTCTACAGAAGCTGAACTACCTTTACCCTGTCAACACTCAGCAGTCCTGCTCTTTTCCTCATGCTCAAGCCTGTCTGGGAACCTCAGACTAAACATTATTATACTTAACTCCAGTAGAAACTGAATCCAGAATTCAAGCACTTAAACACAGCAGTGGGGATCTCTGCACTTAGATGCAGAGATCTTCTATATTCAGGAAGAAATGTACACTCTTGGCTGGAGGGAGTGGAGGATGGGAGCACGTGGATAACTCTACAGTGTTCGTACAGTAGCTCTGTTGGGAAATCTCAATTCAGGCTGTTGAGTGCACCCACACCCATCTCTCTGATGCTTTGCTACCAGATGTCTTTGCCTGAAGCAGGGCTCCCTGATCCAGTGCTTACAAGAAATGCTTCCACATTTATAGGAACAGACTGAGGGAAACCTGACTTTTAGGGCATGGAGTTGCCTGTGTGATCTGGGCTCCTGGCACAGGACCAGCTTGGGCATTTTACCCACTGATGAATGCAATGATGAATTCCCATTTTCAGAGTGGTAATTTGAGCTCCTTTCAGTTTAACTTGAGTACTGACCTCTATGCATCCACAAATAGGACTGGGAAAACCCCTAGAAAGGAAGGTTTCAAACACATTTTTCTCCCAAGAATTCGTTGCCAACTATTTTTAACACTCCTGCTCTGCATCCTGCTTGTTCACATATTTTGCTCTCATGGTCTTAGCAGTAACTAGAAGTGGAGGCACCTTATTCAAGGCTGCTGATCAAGCTTGAACTAGTGCATTGAGCATTATGAGCCTGTGTCCTTCTGGTGGTGTAGCCTTATGGCTGTTTGGCCAGAAAACCCACAAACATCCCCCCTTTACCCCCGCCATGTACCGGGATATGTGATTCTTACTTCAATGATGTAAAACAAGACTTCAGTGTCGTATTTCCCCTGTCAGAACACAGCCTAGATTCCCTAATTCTTGTCTGAGAAGGCAATACACTTTTACCCAGTTTCCATTATTTCCTGCTGCTGCAGAGAACCCCTTCTCTCCCAACCACTGCCGTGAAATATTCATCTATAAAATAGCTCTTGTTTGAATGTTTTCTTTTTCTCCTGAAAAAAGATTTGGGAACAGCAGGGATACTCTTAAAATCTGCATCATAATCTTTATGACATGTTTTATCATCAAGCATCTTTAAGCTTTTACCATGGCTCCCATAGTAGTCTTGAGTGAAAATGGGGAGAGCTAAGACGCAAGAGACTAGTATTAGACTTCTGTGGAATAAAAAAAAAGAGGGTTTACAGTCTGCTAAGGGAAATCTCATCAGTAAGCAATGAAAATGCTGGATGCTAGTGCTGTACATCAGCAAACAATATCCAGAGTCCCACAATTTACATAGGAAACACTTTTAACAGACAGTTTCCCCAGCTCTCAGCCACCAGCTCAGCCTCCCCTTGTAGCTCCCAAATAAGTCTGCAAGTCCACAGATCATCAGAGCTCTCTCAGGGATAACAGCAGCAAAGCCTGCCGCCTGCACTGTGCATTTTTTGGAGTGTTGCCATGGTGATCTCCAGCACGCTCATCCCCTGAGAGCTCAGCTCAAAACTCAGAGGGAACCAAAGCAGGACAAAGAAATGACACCCAAGCAAAAGCAACAGGGAAATCACACGTAATAAGCATACATACACATTTTCATACAGTAGCTCTCAGAAAATAGCTATTTTTAGAACTGAGTCATCTGTAGTAAAGAAGTGCAGTCTTCATAGTTCCAGCTCTAAACCAGGATGGTCTATGGCATAAACCTAAGAATTTCTAACCCTGACTCAACTCGTAGATCACTATTTGGCAGAGGGTAAATCCTCAGCCTCTGTACTGTGAAAATCCAGATTTGTGCAGTAAGGATAGAGAATAAGGGATAAATAAGCAGATAAAAAGACAGAGATGCCTTTAATAACATAACACTGTAGAGCAGCAACAGATCACTAGATAGCTACTACTATCTACTATCTACTTTTTAGAACATTACATTTCATTATTCCATGAAAACAGTTAATACAACAATTCTTAACTATTTGAGCAATTCAAATTTTCACCAAATACTTTACATCATCTGTTGGTCCTTATGGCAGTTATACTCTTACTGCATTCTCAACAAAAGGGAATTGCATTTGCGTGAACATGAAAACAACACTCTGTAGAGTGGTATACAGTCTTGATGTATAGTTGATAAACCTGTTGTATGGTGCTTTCACTCCTGACCTACAGAAGTGTTGTGCTATCATGGCCATTCAGAAATAAACCGGCAAGAAGAGACACCAAAACTGAAAATCTGGGGCATGTCAGATATGCCACAGTCCAGAAATAATACTAAATGAGAGTCAATCAATGTTTTGCCATTAGGCAGCATGTTTCAGTCAGAGCTTATTATCAGACAATACCAGGCCCTTTTGTGCCTAAAAGCTCTGAGCTCACTTAGCTCCACACAGCTTGATGCTCAGCTACTTGTGCATGGTAATTTCTTTTCCCAAAATAAATTATATTCTCTATATTCCTACCTTAGCTTCTTATTACTGTTACAACAGGCTTTCTAGTTCTCTCCACGTCACCATCTATTAGACCCTCACATAAAAACTTCATCCTGTTACAGAAAGCTGCCTCTTCCCAGATGAGCAGAGCTTTTTAGTCAGATTTGCTTTAACTTCCATCAAAGCTTTCAGGTTTGGTACAGCAAAAATCACTTCAGAGTCTTGCTCTGTCCCTGCCCACAAAATTTGATGTGGTCTGTCGCTTATGACCACAGGCAGCACTTCCTGCCTCTGGACTAGTGCCTGATGCTCATCACCATGGAAGGTCACCTGCTGACAGGAAGCTCACAGAGCTTTGGTTTCTTCAGCATATTCATGTTTGCACTGTCCAGTTCACTATGGACATAGACAAGATCGTGTGCAGTATATTGCCTGAGTATCTATTTGCATGATGCACAAGAGTTTACTCGGTACATGTGCCTCTCCTCACTTGGGTCCTTCAGTTAGTCTTTGCTATCCACTCATTGAGTGAATTCTTTGTGCTTTCCCAGGCTGTCACCTACCTAGTTTTCAGACTAGCACAGGATGACCAATTTCTGGCTGGAGGAAGGGCTGAGGGAGAGACTCAACTACAGTCTTTGGTATTTATCTTTCCATCTTTAGCTCCTTCTCTCCCAAAAGATGCTGACACCTGCCTTGAGCAGCCTCTATGTATTTTAATCTTTCTTGATCCCCTCTAATAGTGACTGATTTATTTCCAGCATATACTGGTATTTCTGCTCAATTGCAGGGAAAGAATTTGAACTTTAACGAGATTCCTACAAAATCACTGATTGCAGTAGGCAATAATATTATGGTTCTTACGAGTTCATACCTTGATCCCTTCAGGGAAGAAGTTTTATTTACCACAAATAAAAATGAAGCCTGACAGACAGCCTTCAAATCAAAGCACAAACCATAAAATGTCTGATTACTCTCAAACCAGCATTTAACAGCTTACTTTAGTCTTTATTTAGATATTACTTTGCATATTTCACCCATAATGAAAGCAAACTTGTCGTGAATAAAATAATTTTGTAATCTAACTTATCAAGATCATTCACCCACTGTCAGACAAGAATTCTCATAAAATTTGCACTTATGAGATCAATTTATACTGATTTCTGTCTCTCAGATGCTTATGCCTTTTTCAAGGCCAGTGAACGGAAAATTTAGACTGTAGTACAATTCCAGCCACACCAGAAAACATAGCTGTATGCTGTAATGTGCAGCTGCTTAAGGAATTTACTTGAAAGGCTCTATTTTCCTTACTGTAACAACATGTACTCTCCCACCCACTACTTGTATGACAATATTTTACAAGGATACCACAAACCTTTAAAGCATGGGGACGAATTAACTACACAGGGGATGTCAGATATTTACCTTGCCCAAGAATGTTAGATGTATTAGATGAATGCTGAAGACAATAAATGTAGTTCAATTTCAGTAAAGGAGTTGGCAGAACAAGACAAGGAGCATCACTGCAGAAATCCTTGCCTCAAAACCATCGTAAAATATCAAATGTGCCTCCTTCCCCCTTGCCCCTTCCCTTTCCTCTCACCAGTTATTCAGCAATTGGAGTTACAGGGAAAGTTTTTGCAGCTGCTTAACAGACACGTGAGAAAGATCACAGCAAGCCTAATACCCCACTTGGGGCACTTCCTTTTTCCTCTACTGTCCTACAAGGTCAGAGTTTCAGTTTTATCGAGTGAATCTGACTTCAAGCAGCTTGCCCCTCCCTCTACAGCTTGTCCTGCTATAATTTAAAAGAAAGATCTTTGCCTAACAACTGGGCAAAAAAGTTGATACCTATTGCATTACTAGAGAGAATCAATGCTGTGTCAAAGTGCAGTAGTCCCTTGCCCTGAAGAGGAAAGTCCTTGCTTTGGGCTGGTAGAGTCATGCAAGAGGTGGTGAGAAGACTCTCATGGAGCTGTTAGGACAGGAACTACCCATTTTTCAGCTCCTGGCCAGGTTAGTTTTCAGCTCTTGCTTAGGCTTCAGATTTGGCTGCACACATACTTATGCCACCCATGGAAGTGGCAGAAACAGCAGCTAGGATAGACAGGGGAACCAACCCACCTTGTTCAGCAATAGCATGGACTGGTACCCAATAAAATGACTGCATAAACTTGTCCTGACACAATTTAGGTTAAACACCTTCAGTAGGTTTCCTACAATTGAAAACAAGAAATTCTGCCTCTTGCCTTGCTAAAGACAACAGACAGACAGGCTTGCTGTGAGAGGATGTTATCTCTACTCATTCTTCTTTCATGAGAATAAACACCAGCTTTCCTATCAGATGATTATTTTCAGGGTACTACATTTGCTTACACTAATGTTACCTTATTTAATTTTGCCCAAGTTTTGCAGAATAGATGTATTTGGAACATCTTCCTTTCTTTATTTTTTTTATTATTTCCATTCCCCGTCTACATTATTTACTTGTTCTTTTCCTCCTGGTCCTATATATACTTCAAAGACATATTTTCCAACACCAGTTTCTCTCAGCATGGCATGCCCCCCAGCTGTAAATGCTTTGCTCACATAAGCCTCCCTTAGGAGACAGAACTTCTTTGCATAGAGCTCCTTTAGGCAACATCTGTAATCATGTGAACAGGTAGAACATTCCCATGTGGTGCAGCTCAATAAGGAAGCATACACATCTGGCAAAGCAAACCCAGGGCAGCACCACAAATATTTATACAACAGATAAAATCCATATCCTGCAGATTGGACCACTATAAGAAATGCTATCCAATATATCTTTCAAGTCAATCGACTAAAGAATTCACATATGGATGGACGGCCTGATGTAAGCTCACCCAAGGGTATGAAAAAACTGGGAATGCAATGGATCAGCTTATACCTGGGTTACTGACCACACAGACCTTCCTTTCCTAGCACCATCCTGGCCTTTTAACAGGATCTCCTTGGGTTTGTGACCAAGCAGACCTTGCTACAGTCACTCCACTTCTGGATACCTCTGATGAGCTCTGGCAGAGAGCTCTGATGAGCTGAGACCAAAGTAGATATTTTCTCCTGTACAGAAAGATATAGTTCATGCTTTCTAAAGATGCTGACTGTAAGAAGTGCTAAAGGACTTCAGGAAGCTGCTCCACCACCCCTGACATCAGCTGTACTATATGTTTCTACTCACTACATTGGAAAAGGCATTGTGAACTTTTTTCCCCTCTCTGAGTACCTTGAAGAGCCACATGGCCATTAGCCTAATCTGAAGACTTTTGGATATGGAGCTGATTCAGAGGATGCCAAAGTCAAAACCGTGTCCCAGCTTTCTGTTCTTAATGAGGGTCCCCTGGCATCTGATACAGTGTCCTCAGGACTTCTCTGACATGCAGCAAGAAGTTCTCAGCAAAAAACACCTCAAGAAAGGAAGGTAAGAACAGGGCGTCAAAGTACAAATCCCCGTAACATTGCCTGTAACAGGTACTATGATTTGTGAAGTCATATTCCTACATGAGGGAAACAAATACTATATTTTTTAGAAATAAAGTTAAACACAGCTCTATATATGAAAAATAACCAGCCAGAGCTCTCAGAGCAATGCCCACCTCTGCTTTTCCATGCAACAAGTACAATCACTCTTTCTCCAGGTTCAAAACAACAACAACAACAAGAACAAAAGCACAAGCTCTAAACCCCATGCTTTTTGAAAACATAGATCTAGCTTTGAAGCAAACCGTGGCAGGTCCCTTCGGTTGTCTGGAAATTTCCAGACGCATTGTAAAGAAAACCCTAGCTGTGTATAAACACAAGAGCTGTGATGTTTCACAAATTCAGAAGTTTCCAGGAACTGTAATTTAATACGATGCATTTAACTAGTCACAAATTAAACTGATGCAATTGTAAGGAAAACCAGAAAAGATAAACAAGACTGTATTTTGTGTATCCCTGAAAGACTTCTGTTTATGAAGTCATTGGCTTACTGACTGACAATGAGAAATTTCCTACCTAAAACTAGACGTGTTTATGTCTTGACATTACTTCACGACATTGTGCTTGATCAAATTGAATGCTGCAGTAACAGGACACTAGACTATTGTTTGGCTGTCCAAAAGAACAGCTACTTTTAAATAGAACGTCTTTTGCATGTACTGCATTAACTCAATCAAATAAGGTTGAGGCTTGCCTTGAATTTAGCACTAAAAAATATTAAGCAGACACGTATTTAATTCTTACATTTATTCTTGTTAAACCCTTTAATTAAATGTAAGATTAATTGACCTAAAGATTATTATAGAGATATTTCTCAACTAATACACTTAAATGCATTAAAGCAGGGAGAAAAACAAAACAAGAACACAAGCTGGGTCTATAAACAAGTTAATGCAAACAGCATTAAAAAAGTAACACCCTGAGAGCACAGGGCAGTTTTTCATGTTTGCTAGAACAAAAGTAACAGCAAAGGTTAAGAACAGTGGAGGTGGCATATTCCATACAAATTGGCACACTAATGCAAACCATTTCCATTTAGCAAAGTAACATACCAGTTCACCAAAGACAACTGCTTAAACAACATCACCGCTATCCTGAAGCAAGAGGATGCGGGGCAGGAATGGAGCAGAGGTCCTCAAACTGCTAGCTATAGACAGACCCATGACAGCACTTCAGCCAGGCTGTAGGCTCAGAGTGTATGTCAAAAATTAATTAGACCTGAAATGAATGAGAGCCTCCTAAAATTGTACATTTATTAGTAATTGCACAGTTGCTGCTGGCATAGTTGCCAACAGCACATAGCAGCAAGATCCTGAGCAAGAAAAGAGGCAGCACAGTGCCTTTATCTGTGCTTGTTCACATTGGTGCTGTTCACTCACCTAAAAGAAGGGAGGCAAGGAGGCTGATTTCCCTCACTCCAGCATTGGCAGTCCCATGAAAAGGCTCACTTTGGCCAGGAATCAAAGGTTTACGGAGACAAAGCTAAAAAGCATCTGAGAATGACACTAAAAATCATATTAAAACCCTAAAATCAATGCCAGGGTTGATGCTCATGACTGATTTACAACAGTTCCCTCTAAGTCTGTAATGCACTTCTTTTTCTAGGCACGGACAATTGTCAATTTTTATTGCCAGACACAACAAGAAACTCAGTGCCAATATTCTAACTTCTGCGAGAATACAGACTAATACCCCAAATGGGCACCGCAACCTGCTTATTCTGTAAAATCCTGTGGGCTGACATACTGAGCTGAGAGTGTTACGGGGGTCCATCTGCCTCTCAGTCCCACTGTGGATTAGGAGAAGGAAGAAACCTGTTACAGTGTGAGTGACAACCAAGCAGTTGCATTCACCAGCCTTTACATGAGGAAAAAGAGGACAGGTTAGATTGATAGCTTCAAAAGGAATTTCTCAGTGCATCTCCTCCCTGCATTTCCCCCAAATTGAGATAACCCGAAAACTTCAAATCTGGCTCTAATAGAACAAAGAACTGATGTGAAGCCCTATTTTACTGCACCAAGCTTTTCTACTGTTTCACTAGGCTTGGGTAAACTGCTTTTTTGCTTCTCTTGATCTCCCCAGGATGCAGCAGCCCTTGCCAAAAATAACTACGTTTTAATTTTCCTTCACAGTTCCCTTGCAGAAGTCTGCACTGTTTTAATGCTGGAGCATCACATATCCTTTTAATCCCTGCCTACACATTTTAACATTTCAAACACATGATTATTTATAAGTGAAAAGCCACTAGGGCTTTGGTGAGGTAAAGTGGTTTAGGGGGGACTGGAACTGGGTAGGGGGGAGAAGGGAGGGTGAGTCATCATTTTCTGGTTTGAATCCTTCTCTCTGTTTTGGGCTTTGTGATTAGCAGTAGCAGTTACTCACTTTGAGCAGGGCCAAGACAGCAAACAAGTCCTCTGAATTTGAAAGCCGAACAATTCCAGCTCCTAATTCAGCCCTGCACGCCTGCTCCAGGCTGTTCAATCATTGAGACCCCTTTCTGTAGCCTAGGCTTTTCCCTCCTTTAAGTGCCAATCCATCGACGGCCTTTGGCTGGGGTTTTGTCTGTTCCCACCTGCTCCTGCAAGGAGAACAGACTGGGATGGAGTGACGCCATCCTGAGGTTCTGTGCTGTATTCAGGGCTGGGCACTGCCACAGCAAACGGAGCAAACAGGTTACAAAAACTGTTTGCACAGACAAAGCAAGGCACTTGAACACCACCGCTGCTCCAACTAAAACACCACTTGGAAACAAGTTGCACTGCATACTGAAGGGAAGACAGCATTTGTACAAAATCCCCTCTCCTTTCAGTTGTTGCTCAACAGGGCAGCAAAAAATTTGTCCTCCAGCCCAATTATACCACTCTGCTGATGCTTTAACAAAAGGAGAAAGAGCCATGACAGAAATAACAAGAAATAACCTGCATCTCTAATGGAAGCAATGGGAGGAGGTAGAAAAATTAACTGCCATCACACGCAATGTTTCTTCTCACTTCATGCACCCTCTCTCTCAATATGCACCCTTTCTACTCACACCTTCCTGCAAAAAACTCTCTAAAGCCTGACCCTCCCAAGTCCACCCCTATCTCATACCTCCTGCAGCTCCTCTGAGAAACAACCCTTTGCCTTAAGCTCTGAGAGCTGGGCAGTGCAGTACCCCGAATCCAGCCTTGGAATCAACTGCATTCAGGTTCCAGCTCTAGACCTTTTAAGCATGCCTAAGTTTGGGAAAAGCCTCGAGTGTAGATGCCTTGGGTTCAACATTTCTGTACCAAAATAGTTGCACTCAGTTTCAAAAGTGTAAATACTCTTGAGCTCCAAGTATAATTTAGGACAACTAAGAATATGCAGAACCTCTGAGAATTAGACTAGTTATTTCAGTGAATTAACTAGGTAGCATTTGAGAAAATGCTGATGTTAGGCAGTATTTCAGCTTCCTGGGCTATAAATGGATATAATTTTTACTTACCTGACAGGTGTGTCATGAGAATTAGTTAATATTTAAAACGCTTTGCCAAGTATTAATTAAAGAAGGATCGTTTTGCATTTAAAATAGCTAGTATTTTGAAGTTGAATCCGTCTCTCTCCTAAAATGGTAAAGAATCTACTGTTTGTTTTTCTATGTATTTCTCAGGAGATTATTTCAGAGAAACATGAGAAAGACAGACCGACATGCAGATCTGATTTTCAATGGATACCTCTAAATTTTGTTGCAAGAATCTTCTCTCCTGCAGGTCTTGTGGTCAGACCTACAGACTTATGTCAAATGTTACTGAATGTAAGGAGAAAGGACACCCCTCAGTAAACCACCTTTTTATAACTAACCTACTACTATTTTTTACAAGGCAGGTCTCAAAGTGAAGTGTGAGAAGTTTATAACACATTGCAGATATTCAAGTACTGCATGATAAAGCATGGCCTCTTTTCTCCATAGAGGGAAAAGTGCCAACATATGGTCCAAACTCTATTACAGGTTCATCTGTAGCCGGCGATATGAAATATGGCCAAAGCTAAGGAATGCTTTTGTTAGGTCACATATGTTGGCTGCTGCCAAAGAAAGATGTAGAGCTAAGGCTGGCCTATGGACCCAGCTCTCTCCCAGCCATTCCATGCTCAGTACTAAGGGCAGGACTTTGACCATGAGCGTGCTTGTCTCAAAGATCTAGCAGCAAAGGCATGACATCTGGCCTTTATACAGCCCAGTGAATATAAACCCAGATTAGAGGGAAATAAAAGATTGCATTTGATAGCATATGGGAAAACAGCAGCATAACTCTCCAAATAAGCTGCTCTTGCACACTCTTGAGAGATCATTATGGAGGGGTTTCCTGTGGTTGCCACTGCTGGTAGTTACAGCCTGACCTAGTGTCCCAGGCTACTCGTTCTTGTAGTTTAGAGTTATCATCTTTCCTGGAACTGAAGTATTTTCCTTGCTGTCAGCCAGAAAACACAGGGAAGACAGAGCCAAAGGGAAAGAAAAAAAAAAGATGGGGCACAGGTACTGGAAGAGATGCCAGAAGGAGCAGGCATGAAGACAGATGCACCTCCTCTGCAGTCCTGCTGAAAGCCCTTTAGGGTGTCATGATGATGACAGCACAAATTCCATAGGGACACTTTGCAAAGCCCACGTCCTGTTCTCACCAAGACATGCAGCAGATACTGAACAAATGTTACGCGATGTTTTGGTGACTTAAGTCCTATGGATATAAAGATGAGTCTCAGAGGTAACTCCAATTCAGTTGACTGTCATGTATAGAAAATACCTGAATTAAAGTTTCTTATGCAAATCTCTCACAATAGTCTCTATGATGGGAGACTTTTTCCCTGTTTCCCTTGCCTCATTTCATGCACAGCATAGGCATTACTTAATGAACTAGCAACTCTTCAATATTTATTTTTCTCTCACTCAGTGTGACTCTATGCCTTATTTACCATGCTATCATAGAATCATACCCAAATGCTGTTGAGAATTATTTATAGCATTTACTATATAGGAGCCAAGTTCTTATAAATAACAATTTTACGATACGAGGCTGGATCGTGAAACTAAGGCGGACATTTTTGGGATGGGCTCTGTTTTTCAGCAAATACTTTATAATCCTAGAAGTCTAAACGGCATCTTCATAGACTAATGTCAGATAGCTGCAAGAGCCAGATCAAAAAGAAGGTTATCATTTAAAAACCTAGTCTAAACATGCACAAAATTATCAGAAAAGTAATGTCTACTGCAGTTCATATTTATTTTAACATCAGGGACAAAGTGCTAGCATCCATCTCTCCACAGGGATGTATTCATTCTCCTGCCAGTTTCATGACCACCTAATATTCACACTGTCAACAGTACACTGCTCCCTGAATACAGCTCTACCTCAAGTCTGTTATCTGTTCTCACATATGTACATATATGAAATGACATTTTAACTGGGCAGATATCTTTTACAATTCAACCCATACTCAAACAGCACTTTCCTGCTAAACAAGCACCAAAAACCTACAAAAAAAAAAAAAATCCCAAATACTCTGCTTATTTTACAAAATAAAAAAAGGGAACTAAAGACAATGGTGCTTCTTCCCAAGATTCCCAAGAGAAACAACTGAAGATCAGGTTGGTGAAAATAATGTGAAAGTAATTCAACAAAAACTTTCACATGTACAAACTCATCACACCCATGTGTAACCGCTCAAGAAGTGACACTGGCCTGAACAAGATCAAATGAGATGCACTTTTAGGACCATGAAGCAACAAAAGTGAAAAGTGCCAGTAAATGCCTTCAAACTTTGTTTTGTTTTGTTCAATACACACCAGAAGGTTTTAAGGATTTAATTTTGTATTTTACAAGCCTATAAAGGTTTCAACTGGGCCAAACATGGAGAGTCAATGCACAACCTTGTCTCTAAACCTTTAGCTTAGGTTCAGTGTTCCCCGATCTGAGGATCTTCATTTCAAGCCACCCTGTATCACTAGGCAACTCTATATAAACCAGACAGCATTTCACAATGTTCCCGCAGCATCTCACTGTTTCAGTACTATTGGTCAGTTAGTAATTTTAGAAGACAAGTTTATAAAAGTCCAAAGGCTGAAATTAAAACTGTCCCAGCTTGTTAGATATTTAAGACAGGATCACTGTCCTATTTGACATCTAAGTCATGAATTCTGGACTTTATCCAGCATTTGGAAAGGCTTAGTTGGCTGCTTCCAAACTCATCAGGCATGCTCTGGAAAATGGCAGGTGAGATCGTGGGAAAAATGTGATATGAAAAAATCCTGGAATGAATCCGTAGCAGCTTGAAGTTCATGACTAATGCTAGCCTGCACACCAGAGCTGCTCAAAGCCTCCCGGGGCATGACTTGTAGAGATACGGCTTTGTTTCACACACAAATATGTGCCTACATATAAACATGCTCATGCAGACAACTAGGGAGTTCACATTATTATAAAATACAGGTAGGGAAAGCAGTTACTTTAAGAAAAATAATGGTGTATTCACCAGCAAAGTAATAGTTTCAAAAGGGTCTAGAAAATGAACCAAAGCTCTTATTGTTAGAGAACTACCAACTCCAGGTTTGAAAAAGTGACCTCAAGTGAGCAATGATGCACTTAGCATGGAGCTTGCAGCCACTGTATTTCACTCTAAATTGAATTGCCAATCCACAGTGCAATCTTCTTCTACTATAAACTCACATCTTTGGGGTGACTATACAGAAAAATACTATAAACCGGCTGCATTATTTGAAGTTAGACTAAATTCCTCTAGAAATGGAAAATGCATCCGCATTACAGAATTTAAGGATCCCCATGAGTATTTATATGTGGGTAGTGGTGGGTTTTTTTCCTTTTAAGGGCACTTAGTGGCAACTTCATGTTGACATTTTTCCTGCGAGCAGTTCATAAGCATGCAAATAGCTAACAGCACATGGCCCCATTAAAAGCATTTAAGTATATATAACCTACAGACCTATACTGAAAACCACATAATAGACATTTTATACCTCACACACATATGCACCATGATCAGACTCAGCATTCTTGCCATACTAAAAGTGGTCTTTTTGGTAAACTAGGCTGCCAATTTAGCGTGATTTATAATATTGCCAATGTCAACAGTTTGCAAACATAAATAATTGACACATGCTGCAAAATACTTACATTCACTTTTCCACTAAGTCTTCTTCACTATACTCAAGTTATTTTCCAGGACAGTGTTTAATCTTCTTACTAAATAAAAGAAGGCAGCAATTAAAAAGATATTCATATGCATTAAGCTATGCTCGATCACCTTAATTTTATGAACTTTAAAATATTGATTGAAGATCATCTGTAGTGTCCCATAAACTTGTAATTTGTTTATATATAGTCCATTTTATTACATTTTAAACACAACTTTAGCACACCATAACTTTCAATCCTGAGGCTAAATTGGGCAATGTTCTGTATTGCAATAGCTGCTCGGATAATAAATCAGATGGACAGTTGCTCACAGATGTACAACTAATTAGTGAAGAACTAAAAGCTCAACTGATATATTACGAGAGATAATGGCTGGCATTACAGATGGAGTATTGTATGATTTGGCACTCTTCTAGCTAGAGCTTGATCACACTAATATCAATGGCAGTACTCAGCACCTCCCACAATCAAACATTTAAGAATAGAAGGGAAACAGTGTCTGTCCCTCTAGGGAAGGATAAAATACCATCTGATACTCCTTAACATCACTATATATGCCAAAAAGTGATAAAAAAGGGTTCATGTAGATTGTAAAGATGTGAAGATGACAACTGTCCTTGAAAAAATATCCCAGTCAGCAGATGTAGTGAGCACTGAACACCCCAATCTGTTTCTTACATACAGTCATTTCTCAGTTACTTTTTAGTAACACATGTGATGCCCACTCAAACAGTTTGCAGTGAA
>JBCJKH010060624.1:0-24573 GCA_039877255.1 Loriculus beryllinus | reverse complement strand
AGGTTTACACATGCTGGTGTAGGTGTTTCATCAAACCTGGTACTTCCTCTGTATACAGTACAGCCAAAGGAAGAAAATAGGTTCTTCAAGAAGGCAGTGGAAACTGGGCTTCGTTCACTTCTTGTTGGCTAGAGAGGCATCCAAGTTGCTAGGAGTCCGATTTGATATAACGAGTATCCTCATCATGTAATGGAATAACATCTTAATTTTGTGCCCACTGGCTAAAAAGATTCAGAAATTAGTGAAAACCTCATCAATATCTTTGATATACTCTGCATAAAGACACAGTAATGAACTGCTCTTTAGTAGCTTAGCAGAGTCTTTTCAGTCCTTAAGATGACCATATGCAGACTTTCAACAGCCATCTTACTAGCCTTTTCATCAAGCACTTTGCTTTCTCCACATCTGTCAGGAGACCAGAGTGGACTTCTCGGAAAGTTGCCAAGGCAGATCTTTCATTTCTAAATCACACAGCTTCCTGAGCAAGAAAGGCTGCCTGCAAGCAGGAACCCAATCCCTGACTATTAAGTAAACACTTGCCAATTATATTGTAGCTGAAGGTTAATCATCAAGTAGTTTACAAAACATGTGCTGCTTTGGAGACCAAAGGTGAAATCCTACAGTCACTGAAGAGTTTCCACAGGCCAGCACTGCTGTCTTGAACATGCATATGTGCATTAATGCATTAACACAGGAAACAGCTACAGGAGCAACCAACACACTCTTATGCAAAGCCACTTCCACTTTGATGAGCCTGTGTATTTAATTAGCCTTGCTCAGTTACAATACATTTATATGTATCTATCTGTGAAGAGCACACCGTGATCAGAGTCCCAAACAGAAAAGCCTTTATTGTCCAAGGGGCAGAGTGTAAAATAAATTCAAATGCTCTTTGTGCTTCCTGTTTTCCCATTACTCTCTTGGCTGGCTTTAGGCAGCACTCTTTTAATGTGTGAGGACACTGAATGTTTCTCTGAAGCTTCCTCCCTTGCTCTGACAGCAAACGGAGCTGAAGCCAGCCGCTGTGACACGTGCTTCATGCAAGGGGCCTAATGTGCAAGCTGGCGGTCTCCCAGCAATGCAAGATGCACCCCACGTCATGAGCATCACCTAGTGCAGGTGACAGGAGAGAGACCACCACTGTGCAGCAAACTTTACTCTTAGTTTTCCAGAATTTCAGCACATTACTGGCACAGTATTTTAAATTACCCCAAAATCAAAATTAGCCAAAACTCACAAAGCCAGTTTCCCCTTCACCCTCCTATTCCTTCCAAGTCCTAAAATGAGATTGCTGTTTCCCTCTGTTCTCAATTCTCAGATAATCCTCCTTTTTTTTACTTCGGCTTCTGAGGGCCATGGAAGAGAAGAAGCATAGAGAGGTATATTGCAAAATGAAGCAGACTGCCATCTATGTTTGTACTGAATGTAAAAACCAGTATAAACCAGATCAGCTAGACTGGTTTGCATTCACCAGCCATTTTAAAAGTACTGAAGTAGCTCTGTCGTTCCAAAATATCAGTATTTCACTGACCATTATTATTAGCAATCTCATGTTATTCTGGTGATGTTCAGACCTACAGGTAGCTCTGTGCCTGCCATAAAACATTCTACAGCTGCCTCTTTGGCTTAAAATAATGCCAGCGACAACCACCCCATGCCAGCCCCCTTCACAAAACACAGCTGTTAACTACTAACTGAAGAACACAAAAAATCGCCAAAATTATCCGATGACCATCATTGCTCAATCAAGGTAAACTGTGTGACATCCAAGGACACTGCTTCAGAGTCTCCCACCTCAAAAAAGAAAATCATTCTCTGCTTTATTACATTCCCCCTTTCATCTTCATGTTGTTGAAGGCATTCCACAGGCAGTTTTATTTCTGACAGCACTGATTTTTGATCGATCTGCTCTGGCCTGGATTTGAAATAGGATACTACATGAAATTGGATCCTGGGAGCCTCAAACATGCCCAGACTTGCAGAGGAGGTTAAACAAAAAGAAAAATAAGGTGTTTTTTTCTAAACACAGGGTGCTAGTAAAACTGATTTTAAAGTGCCTTCCATTTCTCTCAACTGGAAGTAATATATTACCTCTATAAAATCTTTTATATCAAGCTCCTGAAATTCTTTATTATTTACACAATGCCACTGCTGCACACCTTGCCTTAGAAATATGCATTTTAATAGTCAACCAAAGTGATCCAAACCACCGAGGTAATTAAGACTGCTTTAAAATTGGCTTCACTACCTTTCCCCAAACTAGGGCCCAGTCCTGCAGCCTCTTCATCATGTAGTCAGTGGGAGTTCTCGCTCAAGAATTTGAAGGTTTACTCCCTAAATTACAAAATGTAGCCTGCCTTATTGGAAAAGGAGCAGGCATGACAGTGGGAGTGTGAAAAAAGAGAGGAAAAAATGCTATGTGCAGGAAGGTAAAAAGGAAAAAAATCATTAAACGGGGAATGAGGCATGGGTGAGAGATAATAAGTGACATAAGTTGATAGCAGCAGTTGATTCCATGATGTGGAACACAAGAGGAAAAGCATAAAAAGGATGGAGAGCTTATTCCGAACACTGTAGGGCTTTAAATGCATTTGCAAGACCCTGAACAGAGAAGAAAGTGCAGGAGGAACAGTGAGAGATAACAATTGTAGTGGAGAGCTGAGAGCTTTATTTCTAATCTTAATTTAAAAAGTAAAAATCACCCAAAGTTCACTTTCTTGTCCTCTTACACCCCTCACTGGGATGCCAATTCCTCTGGAACAGAGTATGAGATGCTGTGAGGACTCCTGGCATAGCAAGCCAGGCAAGCCTTGCCAGAGTCCATATGGATGGGTTGGTGTAATTTTCTGGTGTCTTTTCTGATTGTGACTGATTTTTCTCAGGACAGCCCATTGCACTGCAAATTTTATTTCTTCTGTTTGCCTCTAAAAGTGCAAAAGGGAACCACTGCAAAGCCTGGTTTGAAGCTCAAGTGAAATTTCATCTTCCCCACTGAGAAACGTGTAAAAATCAGAACCTTCTCAATACAGCGGTGGCCTGGCTGTGCCTCTTGCTGGCCTGTTCAGAAAGCACCACAGCAATCCAAGTTTAAATACCAGGGGTGTCTTATTTACCCATCAAAACTGAGGAACAAGGCAACCCTGCCTAATTATCAGCAATATAAGCACACTGCCCCCTTCATATCAGGCAGAAAGGCTCTTCTTGTTTCCAGTGCCTGTCAATAAGCCCAGTGCTCCCAACCCCCCTTGTTTCCTCTTTGAGCTGTCTTCCTAATCTAGAATCCTTCAAAGCTGGGAAACAGACCCCCTGCATTGATTCCCATCATCTGCACTGATTTATGCTAGCAGGCCAGGCCAAGCTGGCCACCTTCACACCCAAGGATCCCATACGCTCTGATACTGTGCTCTTTAGTGAAAAAAAAATAAACACAACAAAACCAAACCCATAAAAGCACAAGAGCCCAGCAGAGCTTTGCCTGGCAGGTTAAAAGTTGCTTCCTGCCCTGACGGCTTAACCCACCTGCTGCTGCTGAGCACAGAATCTTCCTTCTGTGTAGCAGCTCTTCTGGTGGAAGAACCCCTCTTCTGCAGATAGTTCAGAGGTATTTCTGGGCTGCGGGAAGGGTGCAGGCTTATTCCTGTTTCATTAGGAAACATATTTCTGCCAGGTAGTTTTGTTGTGCTGGTCTTTTTTAAAGAAACCATTCCAAACTGTGATAGGAGCAGGGCTTGGGGCTGATACTGCCCTATCTGGCAGAGCAAGTCACAGCAGGTTCTGTAATCACAGGCTCTGCAAACACTGATTTTTTACCCCACCCCCACCCCCCCTTAACTTGCCCTGTGCTCTCAAGCAGAGGACACCCATGTTTGCAGCCACTGGCATCGACAGGGAACAGCTCGATAAAACTCAGATAGCTGATCCAATGGCCCAGCCACATTCAGCCCTTTCCTGGCTAAAAACCTGCTCCTTTCCTTGATGTTTACATGGAGCACCAGCTACGGGAAGAAGTGCTTATTGCTCAGTTCAAGCACTCTTTTTTCCCTCCAGCAAAGGAAACCACGTTTGGATCCACACGAAGGGAAAGGCAATATTTATAAAGGAAGTTCCCACACTTCCTCTTCAAACAAATCATTCTTGGCTGGTTTTGCAATTACAGCTCTACTGGGGAGGGGGGAGTATAAAAACAAGCATTGAGCATATTATTTCCTTTTAAAGTTTGCCTCTGAAAAGGCAGTTTCCAGAGAAGAAAGAGTTAAGCACTTGGGACAAACTGTCAAGTTTTCAGTAACTAATTTACTCTTCCTGTAGGCCTGGAGGAAATCCACAGCCGCCACAAATATTCCTTGCTTGTTTCAATACTACTCTTTGTGAAATGGATTTTAATGGCCAGCAAAGCGATCCAAACCGCAGATGTAATTAAAGCTGCTGAAACTGGCTCCACGCAAGGCTGGAAGCACCCCATGCCCCATCTAGGGGTGGCTGCGGCAGCACAGGCCAGGCAGGGCAGTGGTGACACTGGGAGACCTCATCCTCACCCTCATCCTTGATGCGGCATGCTGTGTTGCTGCTGCTGATGGGACAGAACCCCCTCCGTGGGAGGACAGCTGGGGTTTTAAAGGATGGAGATGTGCAGCAGGAGATGGACAGAACCACCAGATCCCTGCTGCCAACACTGGCAGCCGCCAGTGATCTGTGCAAGCCAGTGCAGGACCTCCAGAGGGGATGCAGTTCTGATCTGAAAGAGCGTTTGCCCTCCCTCTATTTCCATCCCACACCCTGCTCCCTGGGTTATAAAGCTCCGCCACCGCAAGGCCACTTGTTTGCACTGTTGCAGTGTTAAAAAGCCTCTCCCATTCATGGGAAAACTGTATTTAACAAGCAGTATTTCCCTCCACACACAGTGGTTAGAGTCTGAAACAATAGCATAGGAAGCAGATTTTTCTGACAATTCACAGTAAATCAGCTTCCTATTTGAACAGACATACCTTAATTTCTTCTGCAGTGAGTCAAACCAACTAGTCTGCCTGAAAGGCTGGTAGTCCCCTGGTACCAAAACCTCCATTACATCCATACCCGGCAAAGGAAGAATACAGTTTTCCCAAAACTCCTATCCAAAGTGTGGGAGGATGGAAAATAAGATCAGTGTACCTTGCTGAAAACAGTTCTTTAGATAAAAGATGTGGTTGGTTTGGCACTGACTTCTCCCTCCTCCTTCCCTCCCCTCCTCAGCCACATTGAGGTGTGAAAGGCTTAGGAAACTTCCTGTCCCCTACTCTGCTTTTTTTTCCCCATGTTTAATTTTAGATTAGAACACAATTGGATTTGGTCTTGATTAACCTTTAACCCAAAGAAAATCTCATACCTTTGAGTTACTAATTTCATTTTATAACAGCTGCAGAAAACCAACTCCACATTTTTGAAGTTAAATCATTGCTAAATTCTGTTTTCAAGTGCCAGCTGCCCAGGATAAGTCTAAAGAACTTCCCAAAACAATTATTTTTGAATTATTAATTAAAATCACTTGGAATATTGTGATTAAAATCAATTAGTTTATGCAAAGAGATCTACAAACCCAAAACATAGTTACAGCAACAGAAATTCATCCACTGATGAATAATTAATGCAGCTCTTCATTTGTTTCACCTTGTACGCCAAGTAGTACAAAAGAAAAGTCATTAATATAAGTGGATTGCAGAGGTAACAGAGATCACTAAACATTTATAATCACTAAACTGTTTAAGTGGAAATTTTACAGGGCAATAAAGAATCCTGCAATATTAAGTTCAGAATAAACTAAACCCCCCAATTTTGTCCATCTGGATGAAACAACAGAGGAAAGAAAAGCAAAGCTGCCTCTCAGCCTTGTTTGCCGCAGGTACAAGATGTTGCAGCAAGATCTGTCATCAGCTGTAAGAAGTGATGTGCTCCTCAGAAACTTCTGTCTTCATACCCGAGAGTAAGATTCATGAAAGCAGAGGTCTGACTGCCCTCCCATTTCTGGAAGCATAATGCCATGGCTTGGCCAATTACCTCCACGTGCTTACCATGAAGGCATGTGCTTTTATATCCCTTTTGCCTCCAGGCCACCAAAAGCAGCGTTTTTCTATCCTGACATGCTACAGGTCTCCTGGCAGAGCACCTTTCTCCTTTAAAAACCAGTGGCCTTCGGTAAACAATGTGCAGATTTCCTGGGGATTACCAGAGCTAAACACCTCTTGCTAAACAGCTCTCCAGTGACATAAGGTGATGTCAGTGGAAGAATAGCATAAATCACTCATTGCTCCACAACTAAAAACTTAGCATGTGTTAACTTATAGCATTCCTTAACTCAATTACTTGGGTTACAGCGGGTGAGAATCAGTGGGGCAAAACACAAGGAATCAGTCACTGTCATGTCCGTGGTCTGATGCTACTCCGCTTTTATCCTATTTCTCTCCAGATAAACCTTTACACCATTTCAAAGAAAAGGCTGCATTTGGACATATTTGTTTTTATTTTCAAAAGGCCGCAGAGTATCTGTCTACAGAAATGTCAGAGATTAAAAAAGTACCCCTGGTGGGTGAACATCCATTGCCTTTTAGATACTGAATCACAGGAGAGACGTTAAGAAATGAGATAGTTGTTTTAGCAAAGAGCTTCCTGCATGCCCTGTTACCAGCTCCTCTGCATGAGGCATTCAGGGATATTTACACACTGTGAAAACAGTGACTTTGCAACACATTTCTGCTCCAAATGGAAGCCTCACCTGCCTCCCTCAATACACAACATACCTTTCCCTTCCCTCTCTACATTACTCTTGCTGGCCTTGTTTTTGGTGCTTTTGCCCGCAGCCTTCTCCATATCCTGTCTGCTGAGAACAGAGAGAGTGCAGCCAGTAACACTAGGCTTGAACTTTCTACCTTCTGACATTAGCAGACACAAAAAACTAGACAAAACAAGCTGTCCCATTTCTAGACATTGTCTGTGCACTGATCTCAGAACTGAAACCCTTTCTGTTCAGGAATGATAAATGGTGGGGCTTCCTCCATGACAAATGATGCAGCTTTCTCCAAACAAAGTTTGGTAAACTGTGTCACGCCTTGCCTTGCCTGGGACTGTCTCATACCTGGATAAAATACAGCCATGAAACTCATCTTCAGTTTTGAGGGCAACTGCGGCTGTGCACAGAGTCCCAGCAGAAGAGTACCATTTGCCATGTACTGCAATATGGCTAATCAGCCCTGCCTCTGGGCTAATACTAAAGCAGTTACATGACTTAACAGAAGCGACTGGTCATTACTAACCTAGGAGTATCTGCCCACGATGCATGGCACAGTTAGAGAAACAGGGTTCCAGTTCACACTTGGTGTGAGCAGCCAGACCTATCCTGCCCCAGTGTACCCTGAGCTGTCAGACCCATCCTGCTGTGTACAACAGCATGTCAGAGTGGCTGGCTCCCGAAACCAGTACTCACCAGCAGCTGAGAACAGGCTAACCTTTCACACCATTTAAAGATGGGAAATCCCATTTATACAGGCCCAGCTTCCAGGTGAGCTTGATTTCTTTTGTTGAGAATGAGAAATACATGCAGTCTTGCCAGACATGCCATTTGCAAGGCTGAGATAAAATTTTCATCTCTTGGAAAATAAGAGGTAAGATCCTGAGATACACAGAGTCTCACTCCCAGGATCTCCATGCTCATTTTTCTCCTTACATAAAAGGAACATTGTTGTCTCACAGGAATTCGGCTTTGCAGGGTGGAAAGTGCCGCTTAGGTACTGGAAAGGAATAATCTTCTATCCAGGGAATGACTTGCCCTCATTACAGCACCTCTGCTTCCTAGGTCAAAACACTTTTGCTCTTTCCAATTCAATGTCTTCCAGCATGCACTACCACCAACCTGTTAGCACATACTTTTCCTATCTTTCAAACAGATGGAATTTTTGGGATGAATTACACTCAGTTTCACAGTCAGCCCAATCCCAGTCATTGTATTATCACAACAGACAAAAGAGCCCACAAATCTGCTTCCTATGCCTGTAAAGATTTGTTCTACCCTTGCACTGATAGGGGATTTAGCAGGCAACACTGTGGCTTGACTATTCCCCAAATAAGATGGACCTTTTAAAAACAAACACTAGCTCGCTCTAATTTAAAGTCAAAAAAAAGAGGTTTTGACTGAGAAATGCCCCCTACTCTGCTGTGTTTGGGCCTCAATGACTGCAGAGCTGCATGTAGGAAGTGTGAACTGAAAGTGATGCCAGAAAACAATGCTGTTGTCTTAATTGGCATGAAACCTATTACTTTTGTAGCCTATGCCAAAAAAGCACTTGACATATTATGGTCCGGAACATGCATATGTAGCCTATAGCCATAAACTGACCAATTTTGATTGCTGGGTGTAGGCAGTAACCAAATACCCAAAATCAAGTAGTTTTGCCTCTAATTGTGAAGTGCTACAGTGCTATGAGATCCTGGGTGAACGTGGTGGTTTTTCCCTCTCTGTAAAGAAGTTGCAGTTTTCCTCAGTAGTTCCTCTTTGTAGAAATAGCATGCTCAGACACTGTTCTGCATACAGCACCCCATGGCAAAGCTGGCTCTAATTGGCCTATGTGCCGATGTCACCTCTGAACTCGGAGAACAAAAGAAAGCATTAATCCACATCTTCAAGAATTCAATAGTCATTTAAGCAGAAGGTCAGGTACCTAATGGGCTGTCAAGTTCAGGCTGTCTATCCGCCCATCTTCCTCTCTCCCCAAGTTCCCAGGCCTTGACTGGCAGTCCTCGGCAGCTGAGTGCTTTTGTTTTCCTGCCAAAGCGCTTATGGAGGCCTGAGCAGAGGCGACTGCTTTGCAAATGTAAACTGGGATGACATATTCTGGCTTCATTGAAGGAGAAAGGAAAAAAAAAACCAGCCATGAAAAGGTACACAGGAAGGTCTGAGAAATAAATTGAGGATACTATTTGCCCTGCATCACTAGCACACTTTAGTAGAACACAACTACACTTTCAGGTGTCTGCATTGTGCTTTTTGATCTAAACCTCACAGGGATCCACAGCAGGGATAACTGTGTGTAAATGCTGCACGGGACAGATAAGACAGATAAGACAGATAAGACGCAGACCTGTGCGCTTTTCCCAGATCTTTTTCAGTGCCACATGATACGGAGTGAGTTTGAAAACTACAGCCTGGAATGCAGAAACATTGCTACGGCTCCCAGAAATTTCCAGGAGGTACAGAAAGAGGAGGGAGCCCTTTCCAGATTCGCTGGGACGTGGCCTGCTGCGCATACTTGCTTTTGAACAGTCCCGTAAAACCGAAACATTTTTCTCCGAGCAGATCACAGGTCACGTAAGCTTCCCAAGGGATATATTGGTTACAGATGTTTTCATGTAATAAAATATTCCACTCAGCTGCAGTATTTCTAACTGATAATGCTAAAACTAAATTACCCTTGTCTAATGGCTATGTCCCCAATGTACTCCTTACCATGGTAAACACTGGCTCATTTGTTACCATTTAGCCAACATAATATTTAATTCCTTTTATAAAAGCATGCCACAAAGACAACGTATTTTAAGTTTGCAAGAACTGCAACGTAAGTTTAGATTTTTAAAATGTATATATACTTAAAATTCTTTTTTATTTTGCATTTGCAGAAGAAATTATACCTCTAAGTTTCAGCATTACCATATCCATTTGCACTTAAAAGTTATCTCATTTTTAAAACATGAGTAATTTTAATAGTTTTCCAAGATTTCGCTCTTGAACTCGGAATTATTAAAAAATAAATAAATCATGCCATGATTGTCTGAATGGGACGGGGCTAATAATGGAACATTTGATTTCCTCCTGGCAGAGTTGTCAGGAAAGGAAAAGTCATTGCGATGGTATCTCTAAAACGACTGAGTAGTTTAAAAGGAAAAAAAAGGAAAAGGGGGAGGAGGAGATGACTGTCTGTTTCCAAAATATGCTTTCAGGAGAGCACTAACAAGGATAGCTATGAAAAAGGGGAGGGGGAAAGGAAAAGGGAAACCCAACTAATCTACAGTAACAAGGAGCCTCCCTCAAACCAGGGAAAATTGTGCTGTTGTACTGTACTTTGTCTCTATGAAAACTACCACCTCAACATTTTCATTTAAAAGATTAGAGCAGTAGGCTTGAGACAACCATTCTTCTTTGCTCTCTGTATTGGCCTATCGAGATCCTCCCACTTGGATGTCAAATACCACCATTAAGAACAGTGGAACAAAGTGACTCCTTATGTGCTATCACTGTTTCTATATTACCGCTTCAAGGATAGCGTCAACCCACTCTAATTATTATGTTTTAAAAGGACTGGAAACATAGCAGGGGCTGCGCATTCCCTGACGAGGAAGATGCAAGCTACTTCAGTGCAACTGGCATTGCATCGAAAGTAGAACCTGTCAAAATGTGGAAGTTATTAAAACTTGGAAGTAGGATGTTTAGATTAAAAACAAAAAACAAAACCAACCATTCTTCTCCAAACTCTACAATACCATGATGCAGGTATTCACTGCTTTAATTCTAATGTTCAATGTTTAGTAAATATTGCATCATTTCTGAAATAACTGCAATCACCAACCTTGATAAACAAATTCTGCAGCTATCAAATTAAAATGTATGCTTGTGCTTGGTAAAGTAAAGCAATGTCACTTGGCATTACTGCAATGGGTCAGAAGTATGCTTTAAAGACTTCCTCATTATGGGGGTAAAAAATTGGGAGAATTTTCCCTCAACTCTCAATCCCAACTGAAAGGGTAATTTAATCTCCAACAAATCCCCCAGGGAAAAATGTTCAGATTGATGGAAAAGCTTCTTAAACACAACAGGGCTGAATTTGACCTAAATGGCTATACAGTGTTTGGAAGAGCTGGACTTTGCTTGATTCCAAGCAATGTGCCAGGAAAGCTGTACTCACCGGACACTGCTGCCACAGTCCTGTTAGTCTGCCTATCACTCTCCTTCTCATCATCATATTTGGTTAGCTGTATATTTACTCTGGATCTGATGAAGTAATTAAGATTGTTAGAATGTATGGGATGCAATAATGGTTCTCTGATGGCTTGGGCATTCAGGAGGGAGGTCATGCAGCACATGAAACACAAAGCAACAGCCCTACTCTCATGGCTCAAGATAACACCCAGGACACGAACAAAGCACTGCATTGTGACCAGTCACTCCCTATGTGAGAAAAGTAGAATTCAGTTTTTCTAAGCAGATGCTCTCACACAGAAAGCAGAAGCCCATTCTGCTGATATTTGAAATTCTGTCACTGCTTTAGCAGTTCTTGGGGTGTTACAAATAAGTAGCTGTAAGAGCGGAGGCTGCTGTACATCAGGGACTTGAAAACACACAAGTCTTGCAAACTCAGATGCTCCTTTCCTTTTCCGTTAAACTGCCTCTAGCATGGTAACCACCACCAATGTGCAGACATAACTCCTTTGCGATCTGGCATACTGGGAAAAGGACTAGTTTTCTGGATTCAAAATCACCTGGACTCAGCAGCAGACCTGGTTGCTTGGCCAGCACCACCCCAGGCAGCTGTGTTCCTGCCAGTCAGCAGGACACTGCCCATTGAGCACTGGCTACCACAGAGCCTTCCACAACTTCCCCTTTTCCCTCGTTACTTTTGCTGGCTGCCACAAAAAACCTCAGCCAGTGACGCTACTTCATGGGCAGCAAATCGCTATTTATTTTATTGTATGTGTGCTTTATTTATTGTACAAATACAACAACCCTGAAGCTCATCTACAGGTGGGATACAAACAAAGCAAAACTCGTGAGAGATTCTGCAGCTCCTGACACAAATGAACATATAGCTTGCAGCGTGAAAAGCTACTATTTTGAATTCTTTTGGGATATGTTTTGTGATGTCTCTGTCTTGCCCTTATTACTTAAGAATAGCACCCAAAAAGCATAGCTAACTAAGATGCCCAACAGTGTCATTTATCTGTTGCTCATCTGCCTCTTTTCCTGGCCCCCTTATCTACGCAGTTAATATCATATCCAAAACTGAAAACTGGCTTCCCTGAATGTTTTACTTTTCAAATAAATGCCTAATTAACTCACCCTTTATCTTAAACCATCGTAGGCAGCAAAATACTCCAATTAAAAATGGAACGCCTACTAATTTAAGCCCAAAGGTTCTGCTAAGGCAAGTTTCATGAATCCTAAAAATAGAAGCACATTTATAATTTCTTCCTTACTTTAATTAGATTCTCTCTTTTGGCTCAAGTTTAAATATCCTTCTGCAGTATCTTCAACTGCATTGCAGTAGTAGAAACTACACAACACAACACAAGAACCATAAAATGAAAGATGACTTCCCTTCTTCCACTCAGGGAGGAGTGTAAAATGGAGGCATGCATCCCACAAAATAGAAGTGTTGCAAGTAAATATGAGAGACTTCAGAAAACTGGGAATCCCAGAACCAAATGAAACTTCTGATTGATTTGTGTATAGAGAAATTTTAGTCCTTCTCTAATCTATAGTCTTAAGTGACGTGGAAGAAAATAGCATTGTGGCAATCAAGGCGAAGGGGACGTAACTAATGGTATAGCAGCCAGGCTAAGGGCAATTAGGTTTGGAGGGCAATTCGGTTTGGAGTGAACTAAAAAATATGCTCTATGGGGCTCTTTGACTGACATTACTTATAGCAATCACAGAATGGAAGGTCATGCTTCTTCAAATACAGGTTAAACTTGTAAGATGGTGAACTAATCTGAAAACAGCAACTTGAAGAATGACTTCAGGGCCACAGTTAACTAAAACTCTGGCAGGGATGCAGTGGATAAAATGATTAATGAGATCTTTTAATACAAAGCAGAAAACATCATTGTGGCCCTTCAGAGGAGCATTATTAAGAACAGATGAAGTTGAGCTTATCCATGGTAGTGGGGTAGCAAGCAAAAAAATGCTAAGTGATAGTCATGGACCTGCTGACTGCTTTGCCTGTGCTGGAGCTGAGCTTCCTCCTGTTACAGCTGGCAGCAGTGGTGATGGCAGCAGATGTAGGAACCAGCTCCTCCCAGCCCCAGCCATACTCTCTTCCTTCCCCTCTTCCACAGTTGGGATAGAGCGCCCAGATGTACAAGTTAAACTCATTCTACCCTCAAACCTGGAGTGGCAAAATTTCAGTTTATCTTGCATTTCTGAGACACTCGGGACTGTTTCTAACATTTCACACACCATTACTGGAATGATTTCAAGCATACATGGCTATGACTGGCATCCATTCTGCACAGAAGATGTTGACAAACTGGAATGGACTCAGGATGAAGCTGCGAGAAGGATTCAGAGTAAGGAAAAGATTCCTTAAAGCAAGAGCCAGAAGTAATTCAGTCTATTTATTTTCACAAAGAGAAAGTTCAGAATTGCTTGATAGCAGTCCATAAACACGTACATTATTGAAAGACATTTAATAAATTGCATAACAAGTTACAGAGCTGAAAAATGGAACTCTGAGGCAAAATTCGGGCTAAAAATAAGGGGGAAGTGTTAGAAATGAATGCAATTAAGTCACTGGAACCTTTTACATTTGCACACAGTAAATTTGCTGTCATCTAAAGTCTTTAAAAAAGTTGAGATTGGATGTCTTTTTAAAATGATATTATGTAGCTCAAGCAGAACTTGCAGGCTAAGTGAAGTGATGAATTTGTACAAGTGAATAATACTATAGCTGAGTGACCTAGATGATCATAACATTATAAAACCCATGAGAACATGTTTATTTCTTGAGTGGGCCTACAAAATCCATTTTTTCCTGTATCTGCTTTAAATGGATGCAACAGTTTTGCTGAACTCAATCTGAACTTCTAACTTGAGCCTTCTGCTACAGAAGTGATAAATGTCCAGTTTCCTTCTCTACAGACATAGTGAAGAGGCAATCCAAATACCTGGGACTGAGTGCAAGTGAACACAGTCAATCTGAAGACAAGAAGACGTCTGTAAACTTTTAAGCAGCTTCCCTAATCCAGGAGCCTGAAAGCACTGCTGTGCTTTCCAGGGGCATTTCCAAGCAATCTTTCATCGTTCCAGCATGTGGGATTAGAGGGAGGGCAGGAGTTTACATGGTATGGCTTGTTGACCATGGCCAAATGACTTATGCAAAGCAGGGCAGTATGAGAGGTATCTTGGTATTCACACATTTGTTGGCCACAGAACAGGTAAATATTTTCACTAGGAGTATGACATAGAAGAACTGGGCAAACCAAGATAGCCAGGGTATGTCCAGGTTTAAGGTAGTTAAATCCTATACCTTTGAAATCCACTCCAAAATTACTGCATATTTTAGTTTAATAAAGGTATTAACATGTCAGGAGTGATACTGTGCAATGGCAGCATTTCCTAGCAGTCAGTAAGCTTTAGGAACTATGTCTTTACGAGGACAAGAGACAGACTCAAAACCAGCACATTCTCCCCCTCTGCCTCAGCTCCTCTGCTGAATTGTTTGCAAATCCATAGTCCTTTCTTCTCTCTGCAACCATAAGAGGCATTTACTATTTTTATGATCTCAGGATGGAAAAATATTAATCAGAAACAGCAGCAACAATTTCTTTTTTCTTCTCAAATCTGTGTGGCATTAAGTATAATTACATAAATAACTGGAATGGCAGAAACAGACAATCGCTGGCTTTGTATGAGTATTGGAAGGGATTATATTGTTTTTATCATGTCTCTCAAATAATGGGTATCTTCCAAGCCTACTGTCAATGGACTGCTTGCTGCTTTAATGCTGATATGAAAATAATCTTGTAAAAATACTGAGAGAGGGTCTTTCCACACATTTTCTGTCAGGAAAGATGACTTAAACAAACCGTTTAACCTGCTATTGACCTACGACCTAGTTACATAAATGTTTTAAAAACTACTTATCCATCCTGAGTAGATAAAAGTAATCTAGTGAAGTCAAGGATAACATAGGAAGCCCCTTAATGATGGCTGCATTCTCTACTGCCTCTATTAGCATATGATTTTTCTGCTGGCAAGCAGACAAAAGTGAACTGCAAGAACACAGGGAAAAGAACAGGTCTTTTTTGTAAAGGACTGAAATGAGACAGATACGCATAAAGGAAGAGTGAACACCTGCAAAGACCGCTTACAAGGGGAATTCTACCTATTTTTTCTCCAGTTTTTCCATTATAAACATTCCTATACTTTCTTTTTAAAAACAATAGTAAAGATTACAGAGGCCATATGGAAGCTGAATATGGAGGATGTGTCTACCAATATCCGAGCTAATGTTATCCCAAAGTCAATAAAACCAAGCACATAAACCAATTCCTCCAGATTGCTGAACAAACACTCAAAACCGAAGACAAATTATACCCAGTTCAGCATGGATGTGCTAGAGATATAAAACATTACAGGCATCCCACTGCAATGTGGGCAAAGAGGACAGCACGTTTATCAAGAGTAATGAAGACTGTCCCAGGAAAGCAGACTGTGGCTTCATCTACCAAAAGTCTCCGACCTTTAACATCCTGGGTTTGTTGGCAGTGTGAGCGGTGTGTAATGAGGAGAGCCTCCCAGGCATCTTGACTCTCCTCCCCTGCAATCAGGGTGGCGATGCCAGATGCAAGTTTGGAAGTCTTCAGCATTTCATCTGACAGCATAAATGTTATGTTTTTTCATGAACTGAACCAGTCATCTGCTCTGCTGCACGCTTTCACCACCTGCTCATAATGGGCACGGAGGACGGGACGCTTGTGTTTCAGTGACCGGAGTTGGCATGTATGCAAGGCGTTAGCTGCTATAGGATTATCCAAACCTCTGGGGGATTTTTTGCCT
Organism: Loriculus beryllinus; assembly: GCA_039877255.1. Classification (NCBI taxonomy): domain Eukaryota; kingdom Metazoa; phylum Chordata; class Aves; order Psittaciformes; family Psittacidae; genus Loriculus; species Loriculus beryllinus. Next base: position 8,780 of record JBCJKH010060624.1, on the reverse strand, counting down.
AACCGATCGCACTTTCAGCATTCCTTTTCTTCATTTGAAGGAAACAGCACTTTTTCTACAGCCCCAAATAACAGGCATGTGGTCCACAACAGCATGCTGGCAATAGTTAGGATGCTGTTAACATTGTCCATGCAAGTTGCCTCAGGAGATCATAGAAGCATAGAATAGTTAGGGTTGGAAAGGACCTTAAGATCATCTAGTTCCAAAAGCTGCAGCATTGAAGACTGTACCCAGTACCATTTTTCCACACATGTGATCATTTGCCCTTATACTTCCTTTGGGAGGGCTGTGTTTTTTAAAAACACCCTCATTAATAAATCTGTAATCTCAATAGACACATATATTTCCGCCTTCTGAAGTGTTAAAAGAAAAAACAAACCAGCTCTTGATACTTCTGTCAGTAAAGAGCACACTAAGGATCAAAGGAATAAAAATGCTAATTATGGTGCACTCTGTAACACCTCTCTCCCGAGCCAAGTGCTCTGATTAAGTTAACCATCGTGCTAATTATAATAGCATTTAGCACAGCTGGGGCCAAGGAAGAACCACCTTCTACTAGAGCATGGTTGCCAGCCTCAGAACGAGACCAAGCATATTTATACTGTAATAGAAACTTGCCTACAATCCACAAAATGGCCACTACTAATTTTAAACACCCCAAACCACACTCAGTTTCTTTTCCCATTCCAAAAAAAATCTGTGGACTTTAAAAAAACCTGCTGAAGCTGTTGTTGGTTTTTTTTTTTTTTTTTTTGTCTTGAAAAAAATGCTGGTGTCAAAAGCTTATTGCTCAGAAATTAAGTTACTGGCTCCTAAGGGCACATACAGCAAGATAACACATCTTTGCAATTTAAAGGGGAGCCCACTCTTCTGCCTTTTCCCAGTCAATAGCGCACGTCTGTGAAGTATGCTGGTGATGAGAGAGGAAGGCCACTGTACTCTGTACTTTCATTTAGAACAGAATGAAGTAGCATGCAATTACTGGCAAAACCACCTGCCACTTTTCAGCAGCACATTTGGATAGAGAATAGGAGGGTGATAGTACCGGTGAAAAAAATGACAGCCGAGTTTAAGTGAAAGGTAATGCTCCCCACCAATTCCATGGAGGGGATTAAAATATAATAAATCAATAAATCCCTGCAGTTCAGAAAATTGTGTCTTCAGTGGATGCCTACAACCCTTGCTGCACACAGCATAATTGGAAGAAAGAGATTTTTAAACAGTTATGTGGTTATAACAACATCGTCCATTCATCACTTCCCTCCTTGAAGAACTCATCAGTGTTTACTGGCAGTACCTTCCAGTGCACCTGCTTGAAGGATAAGCACTACTTACCACAAAGAAGCTAAATTGTAAGAAAATTACCTTTGCTTCACTATCACTCCTCAAAATGGCTGTTTTGTACTTATCCAGTCTCCCTGAGACTCTGAGTAGCAGCAGATGAACAGACTGCTTTTCAACATCAATTCAATAATTAATTCTGGATTAAACAAGTCACCTAAACACAACGATGCAACTAATGCTCCTGAGTGGATACTTTCCAAATTCCAAGTATGTTCAAAATATTCCTGTTTCGCTGCACAGATTCAGCAATCATTGACAGCCTTGTTATGGGACACCTTCCCATTCACTTCTAATGTACTGCATTAGCTCACTTAATTATACACACACATATATATATATTAATAAATACAGCACTATTTTATAGAAATTGATAATCTTCATCTAAATTCCTCACTGCTTTGATAGAGCAGTAAAGGTTTAAGTGGCTTTAATACACTATTTGAGAAAAGAGTCTGATCACTACTCTGGTTTGGAAGGGGGAGAGGAAAGGTTCTTCAGGCTGAAAACCCAATATATTGGCTGAGCTGTTAGAGAAGGTCAAAATCTGGAAAAGGTGAAGTCAATAGATATCTCATTGCCGATGTCATTATCAAGAAAACAAGTATCATGACACCATGTAGTGTTAAATCTCTCGGAGAGGAGCCAGTGCTATTTCAGGGGTCTATGAATGGGGGGAGTTGCTCATGACGGATTTCAGTTTGTCACACATATAAATATAGCAACACAGGGAAAATCAGGGCATTTGAATCTTCTACTTTTTGACTCATGTCCTTGCATTTGTGACCACATAATTGAGTATAATCCCATCTGCCTCACACCTTCCTGGCAGTCACAGATCCTTCTAGATGTGGCTTCTTCACCCCAGAACTTTGCTTTGCACCCCTTCATACGGGTGGGGGACATGGGAATGGGAGGAAAAACAGGGAGGGAAAAAGTGATGCCTCATCTGCCAGTCCTTCCCTCTCTCAGCTGCTAACTGGCAATGGCCAAGCCCTATGGAAAGAATCACAGTGCGTGATTACACAGGGGCAAGCAGAGACCTACATTGCCTGGTGAAGAATATGCACAAGACTGGTTACTTTGGTACTACTTATTGCTGCATACAGCTAAGATGACAATACTACTTTACACTGTATATATCTTCCACAGTTTAGGTAAGCTCAATCATTAATTCTTATTTACTGTTTGCATTTCACACCAAAATAACTTCACCTCTATGCATGCATACTTTCAGGACAGGTAGAGAAAAATTATGCAGTAGATACTCGTGTACCACATTGATGTGCATAACAGGGAAAAAATGATGGAATAATAGAGGAAGAAGATGACTAAATTTCATAATATAAGATTAAGACAGATAGTTTCCTGGGAGGATTTTATATGGGTGTTTGCAATGCCTACACCCAAAATGTTCAGGAATTACAGGTCACACCCTGCTATTACCTCTCCTATAACCCATTCCAAAGCACTAAGAAGCTGCCAACAGAAAATGCAAAGCAAACTAAACAGATCTACCTCATTTCTTTTTCCTGAGATTTGTTAAAACAGTGTTTTTTGACTGAGGAAGAAACATTGCTGCAAAAATCAACACTTACATACCATCTAATTATCTCTATCACAGAGTAATCAGAGGAGCTATTAAAGCATGATCACCAAAATATTTGGATTTGGCTGAGTTTTAGAATATTAGTTACACAAACCTTAACCCTTGAAATAATATCAGTCTGATGATATGTGCTTCATTTGGGAGTCAAGCACTAAAAGTGAAAAGCTGGTGTCTGACAAATTGAAAGTAATTTCACATTGAACTAAATTAAATGAATTTCCCAGATGCTGCTATAAGAAGAGTCTCAAGGAGGTTTAATGAAAGTCACTGCTGATGCATTCAGAGAGTTACCATAAAGGAAACATTTTAAAAGGAAACTGCAAAATAGAAGAAATCAAAGGTTTATAATCCTACTGACAATCTTCACCAGAGTATCTTGTGGCTCTGTGTTAATTTCAGAAGTGGTCACATTTGTGTATGGGAAATGCTATGAAAACACTAAAGTGAAATCAGTCTTACTCAAAGGGTAGTTTTGTTTGGTAGTCAGAAGGACCTGATCCTCACTTACAGGTGAGGCGAAAGAAGATGAAAACCAAGATTTGCAGGCCTATCTGTAATGTTAGTTAGTTTTCAGCACTTTGCTGCAGCAGATCTCAAAGTACACCAAGGATTTGGAATTCCCAACCTATTCCTTTAAAGCAGATTTTCCAGTTCACAGAAATACATATACTTGACTTGGGCAAATGTCAAGACCTAGCAGCATCCTTGCATGAAAACCGTCAGGAATACCTTTCATTCCCTTTTTACCCCATTATTGCCACTCCACTTGAATAACATCTTCTACCATACTCCAGATTGAGCAAAGAGCCCACAAGTTTAGGATGATGAGGAGGAAAGGAAATTTACAATGATCTATTACTAGATCCAGGAGAAACCTATATGCCTCATTTGAAGAAGGAAGACCATGCACTGGGTGCACAAGCATGGCACTGCCTACAGACCAGCCACTAGTGTTCTTTTTCTCAGGGTCATAATTTATTTTCCATATTCTCTGTGCTTCTATCTCTCAGCAGTTTCCTTACCTAGCACTTTATCTAGATTCCTGGAGGTATTTGGGCTACTATTCCTTCTAAATAGATGGATTTGAAACAAATGGAAGAAAGAAAGCTCTCTCCATATTTGACTGCAGTCTTCAGTACCACTCACAGACCAGGGTTTTACACTATGGATTCATAAGACCTGTTCACATCAGAATAATAAAGGTGGTTACGCTCACCTGTTTCCTTAATGTAGCCATTACACTTTCATTACACAGGTGTCGTTCCTCCCCTCTCCCCCGCTTTTTTTGGCATGTTCCACTAAATTACCATCCAATAAATTAGAAAAATTATTTTATTAAAAGAAGTGATTATGTCAAGTTAATCCTCCTATTAGGATTGCAGATTTTCTGAAGTTTATTTGGAAATCTGCTTTAAATCCTAACAGATGTCAACTCTTCATGCCAGAGTAATGAAAGCATCTATTTCATTTTTATCTGGTGACCAAGGCAATATATCAAAGGAAAAAAAACAAACAACCTAAACAACAACAACAACAACCACCAAACAACCCAAAAACCCCCCCCAACAAAATTCAACCCTCCTCCCCCCCCAAAAAAAAACAAACCAAAACAAAAAACCCCAGGAAATGAACAAACTGCTCCAAAGTCTATAATGCAATACCATGGAAGAAGTAACAAACAGTTATAAAATCCTAAACCTCTTTGATTGTCATATAAACAATATTCTGGCTAAAGAGTTCTGGAACACTGACTTCAGGTTCTTGGGACATACCAATTTCACTCAACACCTGAAAGATCAGTAACTTTCTAGATTTGTTAGCTACAAACAGAGCATAATAAAACAGACTCTAAACTTCAGATATGTGTTTCAAAATGTTTTGGTCGGTTCTACAGTTACCTTTCCTATGTTTCACATTCTTTCTTTGGGTATCTCCAGCAGTGTAGCAGCTAAGCCACGGTGCTGGAATATTACACTAGCCTCTTCCTTTAACTAAAGAAAAATAATTCTGACCAGCTCCCCCCTGTTCTAAATATAGAGTGAGAGAAAGCTCGTCCAAACAAAGCCTTCACCAACACTTCCAACTCCTTAAGTATCAGCAATCCTGGTCAGTTTTGCAGTCTTCCCCCCCCCCTCCCCCCCCGTGAGACCCAACTCTAGGCCAATACTCATTTATTTCACATTGCTCAAGCATAAACAGGAATTACTAGGATTTGTAACTAACCATATCATGCAGAAGTGGGTCACTTCAGTATTCCACAAAGGGATGGAGGGAGGCAGCAAAAAACCTCCATTCTGTCACCCGGCTTTCTCTTTTTAAGATTTCAGGAACATGCCATACAGAAAGGAACCCAAATGTATCCAAATGGAAACTAAACACTTTGGTCCACTTTGTAACAAAGAAAAACTAACCAAGTAACAGCAGTACAACCACCTCTCTTTTGTCAATGGAAGAAAACTGCCTTGTGTCCAAACATTTCATGCCAGTACAGGAGTTCAATACACAAACCATTTTCTCTAACACAACCTAAGCTGAAAAAGAAACTTTTTGAACAGCAAGAACACACAAGAACACACAGAAAAGAAGTAAGGCAGAAGACAACGACATCCCTAAAATATTTCACAATACTATGAATCCTTTTGTTATCCACAAACTATGCAACACTGATTATAAGATTGATTCACTTTTAGTTATAATTTGAAGTACCAGTACTCAACAAATTTCAGCCATATATCAAAATACCAATTTTTTACATTTTAAAGCTTTTTTTAAAAAAGCAGACCCCACACTTACTCATTCAGAATAATGATGTTATTGCACAGTCTCCTCCTCACTGTCATAATTTATAAGGGAGGAAAAAAAATCCCAAAGGAGAACGGCACTAAGCAAAACTGGACCCGACAAGTATGCTTGCTTTTAATAGTGACTTTTTCTGGCTTGGGAATGGATTCATTTCCTTTCATATTCCCCTCTGGAAGCTGCTATGAGCACACCACCCTATTGGATGACAAGGTGACCTTTATTTGGTGAAAGGAAATAACAAAGTTTTGGTCCCTGGTACCAAGACGCATAAATGCATTTCCTTGATTTTGTTAGGCTATCCAAAGTTCATACACACAGAGGAAGGACATTACTTCAAATATCAGAAAAAAGAAGGAAAGCAAGAGCAAAACTTGAAGACTTCAGTGAAAACTTTAGCCTGGACAAACAAGGGACTCATTTTTACCTCCCAAAAGGTTAAGGTCACCAGACTAGCACTCACAATTTCTTCCTATAAGACAAAAGAATACACCACAAAGCCAGTAGCGCATGTATCACAATTGGCAGCTGGCTTGAAAATGCTCGAGTTCAATTGATGATGAAGAATGAATTACTCTTATGTTTGAACAAAAAAAAACCCCAACCTGATCTCACCAGGCCAGAAGCACAACCACATTCCAGGCGCGATGTGTGACAGCGCACAGAAAGCGAGTTTCAATTTATTCTGCGCATTTGAGCACACACAAAAGCCTATATGGTTCTCATTAAAATAAAAGATATCTCCAGAATTGTGAAAGAGCACAGAGTGATTTAGGTTCTTACTCTCATGCAGAATAAATAGCTTACCCTCCCATTTGTTGTGCTTCCTCCTGTATCTAGGATTTAGGCCCCCTGTACTATTTTCATATCTATAACAACCACCAGTACATTAAAGATCTCCCCTTAGTCCTTCCACTCTCTTTTTATAAATGGAAATTTCTTTGACAAAGAGCAACAAAGCATTCTCTCTGAAAGAAAGAGCACTGCAGATACACAGTACTTTTAGCAAGGACACTCAGATGCAATGTGCAAAGTTCACTTAGATTAGCTTAACAATGTTCTCAAAAAGGAGCTATAAACCTTGCATGAAGGGTAGCTTTAGTGGTGGAAGAGGTTTAACAAGCTTATTCATTAGTGACCAGTGTCTTTGGGGTGCTCATTTGGTGGGCCTTCAAAGGGCAGGTGTTTTTCTGCTGCAGATTTTCTCCCTACTTTACACAGAGTCTGGCACCTTCTCCTTGTGTGCCAGGCCAGCCAGTGAGTGGGGCTCATTGACCAGACCATGCCTAAAGGACAATTACACACTACAGGATAGAAGGAACAGAATATCCAACAAAAAGAATTTGCAGGATTACTGTTTTCTGTATTCACAAGCTTGCTCTTATGTATATCCATGTGAAAAAGTGACTGCAGTGTAAGTACACACAAGGCAAATTTGTAAGCAGTTTCATCTGGACCTCATGTATGTCCAATTCAGACAAACAGTGAAGAGCAAAGAGATCAAAGGACAAGTAAGGAGAAAAGATATCTATTTAATATCAATTAAGACGCTGAGGAATTAGAAGGGGGCTACAATTCCGAAAGTCTAATGTGACCACTTTATTTTGGTGCTTAGACTCCTACCTATGAAGGGTTTTCCTAGCTGGAACATCACCATGCTTCATAACGGGTGCTGCTTGCATTTGAGAGAGAATATCAAGCACATTTTGAAATATTGTGCAAATGAGTCAGAAGGGGCTGACAGCAGGAATCTAAGAATACAATGAATTAAACATAACTAAAGTGCACACAACAGAAAACAAGAAACAGTCCATTTGCATCAGCTGTAGGTGTTTATGGGAGAAAATTATGTCAGTGTTCATCATGTTACAGGAAGCATTCTCGATTGATTTGTAATTAAAAGGGAAGCTTAATGCATAGAGCTACCTTAAAATTAGGTAGTTACAATTTAGGCAAACTATTGTTTTACTTTAATTAAAAGGTAGTGATTTTATTACTTTGCACATAATACAAATCTTGAAAAATCCTATGAAATGAAAATTTTGCTTCCTCGTTCTACTTCCCTCCAGCAAGTTTAATTCAAATGCTATTACTAGGTTTTTGCTGACAGATCATTCAAAGGCAGGACAGAAAGCTCTGAAAAAAAGCATTTGGCAAGCAGGATAATTAGCCCTAGTTAAGTCAGAAGCTACCAAGGATTGCAGTCCTAAATATTAAAAAGAACATTAATTTAGTAACAAATTTCAACTGGAAGCATTTCAGTGTTTGCAGCCTGCTACAAAACAATTAAGAACAAAACATGCTATAACAATATCAGCTCTCTGTGGAACTCTTTTAATGGGTACTTTTTATTTGCTTTTCTAGCAGAAGGGTAAATACCTTAAATCTTCAATAGCACTTACATGATTTATAAGACTCTGAAGAAATATGTAAATGGAAGTGAAAGGAAACGCCTCGCTAGAATTTGTCTCACCACTTAAAACATCCATTTTTCATTAGGAGAGCAACAGCAGCGCCAGTGGCCACATCGCCTCTCATTAACTCCAGAAAATTATTTTGCAAAGAAAGAATGCCCTTACAAGTGACAAAGATGCATTAGGTCTCTCCTCAGTGTGAACTGTGTGTTCCAGTGATACTAGAGCAAATCTGCAAGACACAGTCCACCACAGCCAAAGGCACACCTCGTAGCAAAACAAAAAACAACAAAGCAAACCAAACCCAGAAAACAGAGCATTAACAAGCAAACAAAGTGCCTCGGAAGACATTAGAGAAACACTAAGAAATCCTTCTGACCCCAGCAACACAGCTATTCCATCCTGAAGGCTGAGCCTCTGCTGTCTTTACAGCCTTCGCCTCCACGTGGGTTACTACAAAAGGCAAATTGCATTCCAAAAGGTAATCTTTTCTTGTCTTTTCTTCTTTTTCTTTTTCTTTTTTTTTTTTTTTTTAATGAAAGACACTGCATTGCTTTCTCTTTCCCCAGCAAAGAGCTCTGAGCTGGAATGCAGAATAAATGTCTCAAAGACTCCTC
>JBCJKH010060619.1:40729-55966 GCA_039877255.1 Loriculus beryllinus | reverse complement strand
CTCACCTACAGCACCCAAATTCGGAGCACAGTTACAGTGTGCTCCCTCACGGGCAAATTTTCAGTCCCTCCAGGGGAAACATGGATTCTACCAAAGGTGAACCTTTGGGAGGTTCACACCTCTCTCACTAACTGCAGAAGGATTAGAGGTGACAGACTCCATTAAATGCCTACAATTAGGCAGAGTGAATATGGGCCATAGCCTTCAAAGTCATGACTCTTTTCAAGCTTCAGCAATAAACGTTATCGTTATTTTAATCCAAAGGCAAATAAAACTTTCTTTTATCTTCATAACATGCAGAACATGAATATGTGAGAATGCACAACTGCTTCCTCCAGAGAGCCTCCAATTAAGTGATTTTGGCACTGTTTTCTAGCCCAGTGTGGGACAAGAAAGAACACTTCAGATTTTGTTTTGGTTTCAAACAAAGTGCATTGGGGTTTCAAAGAGCCCGCTGGGTAACAGCAGGATCTGTGCTAATCACAGGAAAAACAACTGCAGGAGTCAAGGAAGTTACCTTGGCACAGACTCCTTGGTATCATATTCACTCATGCCTCTCCCATCATAATCTTAGAAATCACAGGGTGTTAGAAATGGTGGACAAATGCTGATCCAACTGATGCCAAAATGAGTTCTGCCATCGAAGGACAGAGCCAAGTAGTTTGGGCCAAATCCTGCCCCTGCAATGAGCACTGGAAGAGTCCTCTGAACTCGTACAGAAGCAGGTCCTGTTTGATCTGTAATATTTCACGTGTGCTTACCGTGACTGACAGATTGAAAGACACAATGTCTAGACCAAGGTGTGCTGGCAAAAAATCCTGATCTGTCTGCAGGTTTATCAGCTTTTACCAAATGTTATTGGCTTGAGACTGTCAGAGCCTGAGGGGTCCTCAATTAACACCCAGCACTGTGCACCTGGACAACTCTGTCAAAGAGCCTTCTGTTAAAAAGACCTAATACTGCACAGAAAATTACAGCAGTTCTCTTACCAGGAAACCACTGGTCTATCAAAGAGTTGACATGATCTGTGATGAAAGCCATTGCTGAAAAGTCTCTCACTTCTGATTGGGAAATGATTTTAATTCCACCACTTTTTTTCTTTTTCCAGTTCACATCAGAAGACTCGACACTGTGTAAGAAAGCCAAAAGACAGCCCCATGAAGCTTTGGTGAAGTACCAGTGTCAGCAAACTTTCTTTCTCGCAGGAAACCTGAATTACATAACAACATGTAGCTCATAAGTAATCAAAATAAAAAGCCAGCTAGCTTTGAGGATGAGTTTCGATCCAGTCTGTTCTGCAAGTGACTTTCAGAACAGAATTCTTGCACAGAAATGCCAATTGCTCACAATGGCTGAATGCTACAGAAGGTCAGAACCAGAAAAAACTCTGGCCTAAGTGAATTCAGTATAATAGAGACTTTTGACAGAAATGCCCCATAAGGAATGATGGAGGGTTAAGAATTTTACAAATCAGTAATAGAATTCCAGTGATTTTTTTATTACTACAACTTCCAAAAACTGTTTGGAAGAGTTTATGGACATAATTTTTGTGTAATGCCCACAAAAGCAAACAAACAAACCCCAAACTCAACCCATTTAATATAAAAAGTTGAGTTCTGTAATTCCCAGAAGTACATAGAGAGATAAGAGGTTGACCACCACCATGGTCCAGAATTAAGGATTCCAGTGTGTGATTTGCAGTGTCTGGGGCCAAGTCCCTACTCAGCCACAGACTGCATAGATGAACTCCTGAAAGTCACCGTGTTCTTCTGGTTTCCAACCATGCAACAGCACCAGTGCTTCCTCTCTGTCCTGCCAGTGACTGAAATACCAAATGCATCTGCAGATACTACAGAGATTAATGTCTTAAATAGTTGCCTACTCTCTACATTTGTGAAAGAACATGGACAGCAGGTTTTCCTCCAGGCTTGCAGCCAGCACACACTCTGCCTTGGCCAGCTTAAACCTGTTGTCCACAGTCCCTGAACCACACAGTCTGATAGCACAGAAGCATCTCCATTGATCTGAATTATTGCCACACTGTGGTGATGCTTTAGGATTCAGTGGAGAAGCCCCTGATGCAACGAAATCTTTGCGTATGATAACGTAGGATTTTACACTGGTAAAGGGTTCTGCACTAAGTATTGCTTTGTTTTCAGGCCTCTTTAAATTTGTGGCTGCAATAACACATTAGGTTGATATATTCAGAACTGCAAACAATCAGGCACTCATCATTTCTGTCACCAGTTGTTACCAGATGAGTTATGTCTAACAGAGGAGCCTCATTTTCTACTGATGAGTGAGCATATACCATGAGTTAGGCTCATTCATCTCCATTCAGATGATGTGTTTCATAGTCCCCTGTCATGCATGCTGCATTACGAACACAAATTACCTAAGATAGCCTCCATCAAAGGTAACGAACAGACCTTCCTGCCAGTAAACAGTGTGAGTCCTTTTGACTCTGAATGTGCTGCAGCGGTTCCTTTGGGTGCCTGTGAAGCTGTAGATGGTCACTTTTTTGTTTCTTGTCTTGGTGTTCTTCTTGTTTTCAAAAAGCTGAAACAACAGAAAGCGTGAAAGTCATTAAACCATTGAAATTTCTTACAAGGATGTTGGTTTAATCAAGAATTAAGGTGACTTCATGTTTTGGCCTTCACAGGTGCTGTCATACCTTTGCCATTTAAGAGCAACTTGTGCTCATAAAGAATTCAGTGATGGAATGAAAATACACACAGTAAAAGTTGGTTTTATAGCAATGAAAGTATTTTTTATGCACTCAAAAAGGAACAATTTCCTATCAGTGAAAAAAGTTAATTCTGTAACTGTGCCATTTCTTGCATCAATTCTGCATTTGCAGAAGTCTTACAAGCCTAAAGAAGAGCTAAATGTTCTAGTGAATGATTAAGTCTGTCCTTAATGTAGAGTTAACTTTTCCACCTGTTTCAGTGGGAGGAAGATGGCTTTTCTCCAAGACACTTCAAACCAGCACTTGGAGCAAAATGTATTTTAAAACCAAAGACTTATCTGCAGAACTCCACTGTACTCATTGCTCTAATGCTTATTTGTCTGCAGATGGGTCTGATGCCTAGAATCCTTTCCATTCACTGCAGTGAGGACTGGATGAGGTCCCTAGCAAAGGTGCTCTAGGGTTACATAGTGCCCTTGAGGATGAAAGCAAGGGGTTGCCAAGACAGCCTATTAAAACAGGTAAAGTTATTATATGGTTTGAGATGACTGGAACACTGAGGGCCTTCCAAACCGAAGCATCATGTTTTCCACGTTCTGTACATTAATGACAGAACACACTTTAAATGGATAGCTGTTAAGAAGATACCACATTAGTACTAAAAATATTTTGCAGGTGTTTATTGTGGTTTCCAGCAGGGCTATGTTTCTATGTTTTCAGATATAAGCTGCTGCAAAAATAAGTCTGTAATAGCATTAAAATTCACTTAGCTTTCAGAATCTTACAAGCACTGCTTTAATGATAGGCATACCACTTGCACTAATAGGGTGCCTGCTTGCACTCATTATCACATTAAGGCAACAGTCCTGTAATTTTCTTCCCATTTAAACCCATATAGATTCAGATAGCTGACTTTAGTGGAGCTATTCCAGATCTCCTCTGGCAAATGATGTGAGCCTGGCCCACTGGAACGGTCACGGACAAGAGCCTCAGGCAGAACTCCAATTACTTGTAATTGGAAGATGCTGGAGGTACTGAGACTTTCCAGGGGATCATGTTATAAAGAGTCTGTGGAGAGCACAGGCTTTCTTCCCCAGTGCCAATCTGTTGTTCTAAATGACACCTACTGTGAAAACAGAATCAGATTTAGAGTGCAGAGTCTCATTTCTCCTTATTTACTAAAATAACATTATTGAAATCTGTGACTGGAGAAAGCTGGATATGAAGAGACACCCACTTAACACTACACTGAACAACTTCAGCTGTCTTCTTTTGCTTTCAGAGAGATACAGCAACCTACCTGGAGGTCCATCTCGGCCAAGCTAATTAACATTCGGGCTATGAATCTTTGCCAAAAGCCAACTGGGACAAAACTCATCTTGAAGACCCTTTGAACTGTGTTTGTGGTCTGGTGGCAGAGCCCATGGATATCTAACGCTGGCTTGGTAGGAAGCAGATGAGGGAGGAGGTAGCTGAAACACATCAAATTCAACAGCTCAAATTTTCGCTACAGCTTCTAACAGTGAGTACATTGTTACTGGATAATAAGGCGATTCAGTCTCCAAAGAGATTTTTAATGGCACAGCCTACTGCATATAAAAAAGCTTTTAGACTAAAGGCGCTACAGCAATACATGGAGAAATTCATTTACACTATGGAAGCAAGCAGAGGCAAAGCAGACATTACATAATTCAGCCAGGGCTATTGGACAGGGCTAAAATTGATGTAATGAGCAGGACATTTGTGTACTCACAAATTAAAGGCATTATAAGAGTCATTAGAACAGCTGTGATGTTGGGACTCATTATTTTGGTATCTTTACTACTCTGGTAGTAAGCAGAGAATTACAGCTGTGTTACAGCTGTGCTGCTGTGTGGAACAGAAGATAAATGCAAAAACAACCTACAGCAGCTCAGCTTCAGTAAGCCCAGAAGGTGGGGATAGGAGGTAGTGTGGGAAGTGGCAATGAGGCTGCAAGGACCGGGCTGATCTGGTTCTCACCCCAGTCCCAGGATGAGAGCATATTACAGGTCAGTATGACAGGGTTTCCTGCTGCACCAACACTGCAGCTGATGGACTCCCTGCCACATCCCTGACAAAGTCCTGGGCAAGAGTGTACGTTGCCAGACTGATGTCAGCAGAGATAACACTTGTGTTGCTCATTCTCCTCCTGCAATCAGGTTATTAGGTTCTTTGCCCACATGTAGAGGAGACTCAGTTCTATCCAAGTCAGAAGTAACAGATCTACAGTGGTGTAGAGGACTACAAAGTTTTCAGATCCACCACTAGCTCAGGATATTCATTTGTCCTGATCTTTAATATTTGGGAAGCTTTTGGAAGACTAGAACTGTTTTGACAACAATGAGCTTAGGGCTTTCAATACCTGCCAATAATCTCTTGACAACGACACTCTTCAGTACCAAACACATTCTAAAATGCCTATATGATCAAATGATCTTACATGCTTATAAGTAGAAACACTGCTGCATTATCAGTATTGAGCCTGAGAAAATGTGTCGGCATCTGGGGCTCATCGTTGACGGGCACAATGACAGCAATGAGGCAAATGGCCAAGAGGTTTGACCAAAATAACAGTGGTGGGGTCTAAACACACAACTAGAACTAATGCTGGGTCCAAATCCAGTGCTTTAAGCCTATTATGTTTTCTCTCTAGCAGCTGCAGTATTCTGTAAAACCTGAAATATCAGCTCAGAAAAAACAGCCATCACGAGACAACAGCTCTCTCCATATGTCACAGTCCATAACATCTGATGACATTTTACGATTGAATTATCCGATCCATGAAACATCTTTGGAATGTAAAACTGATAAAGATTTCACTTATAAATTATAGTAAGAATGGACATACTTTCAACACTGTTTTAACAAGCAGAACAAAGCTAAATTACATGCACCTTAGGCAGAAAAGTGGAGTGCATCAAACTGCAAGCTCTTGCTCTATAAAGGTAGTGGATGCATCATATGACAGCCAATACATTTTCCCCAGCTCATCCAAAAAAAGGTGTAGGAGAATGAGAAGGCCAGTGAGGCCCTTCTGGACCACAACTGTATAGTGGATTATAATACAGATGGTGATTCGATGCTCTTGAACAACAGCCAATGCAAATTTTGAAACTATGTGAAACATGCCTGCATCCACCCTTTCAGAACAGAAACTGGCAGCTGCCTCCTCTACTGACTGCACAGAAACTCTATCTGGCAATCTATACAATAATTGCAGAAGCATAGAAACAAATAACTGCTCTGTGTCTGGCTAGTACATTAAATTAATCCAACCTGCTAAGAGTTACAGTCTGTCAGTAGGAAGAATATTCTGCTAATGTGGCTTGGATTGCTCTAAGAAAGATTGGGCAGGCCATGAAAAAGCAGTTTCCTTGTTCCCGAGGCACAGACAATGTAATTGCCTTGGAGAAAAATGGCAGATAGTGACAAGGAGTCCAAAAGGCATTTTGGACTAAGCAGAAACATTGCTGCTTTATCTGTGTTAAGCCTGAGAAAATTTGTTGGCATCCGGGTCTGGATAAGTGACAGGCATAATGACAGCACAGAGAATGCTGCACTTGTGCTGGCATTCAGAGCCTCCGAGAGGCTCAGGGCGATGCAGCCGTGCTGTCCTGGAAGGGCAAGGAAGTGAAATGCAAATGCCACATCAAAAGTGCAATACAACTACGGTTTCACCGCTAACGCAACAACAGGCTGTCGCCAAGCAGATGGGAGAGAGAAAAATAGCAGGGAACTCTGCCCAGAGGAAGAGGGATCGGGGGGCAGATGGGAGGACGACTCATTAACATTTAAAGAGAATGAGGTTTCCTAGACCATTTCTAGGAAAACTATTGATCAACACCTATTGAGGCTAAAATTGTTGCTACTGAAGTTCCACTCTCCTGATTTCACTAGAAATAAAACACTGCTACATTCTGAACTGCCATAATTATTGATTACCCAGAGTTTTCTGTCATACTCTGGAGTGAGGATCTTTCACTGGAAAGATGACTCCAGCCCATTTATATTTCAGGCCTGGCAGCCAAGAGCGTCACATCCTCCTTCAGCTGCAGCCATCCTGGCTGAGCCCTTACAGCCTCATTGCCACATCCCTGGTGGTGTCATAGCCCTTCTGTGCTGGTGGCTGAGCCTCTCACTAACCTCAAAGCACTGAGTGGACAAAGACCTGCTTTGGGAAGTTTTCACATTAGCTTGTCCGGATCAAAGGATGCTCATGTCAGGAAATACAGCCCAAATGCATGGGTGCCTTTCCATTACACTGTTTAATGCACTCAAATATCTTCTCATAGCAAGATCCTTGTCAAGACAAATTCTGTTTGATTAAACAGTCATTCTCCTCCAGCCTGGCTAAGCATCTCTAATTATCAACATACCTGTTGTTGGCCACTGGCAGTGCAATTTCAAACTTGGCCAAGAACTGGAAGTACTGCTCTTCAGTTTGCTCAGTGAAGCCCGTCCCAACCAGCAGCATTCTGAGATCCTCTGCTCTGATGACTCCATTCTTAGCTACAGACTTGGAGCTCTTGATGTTGAAAATCCTCTGTAGACACTCCGAGAGCCAGACAGGGTCAAGGAAGTAGAGGTTTCTCAAGCCATGGCTTGTGTCTGGGAAGTGCAGTAGTGTACCTGTTTCTATGAGAAAATTAATTGCTGCAAAGAATAAAGAATTCTAGGTTAGCACTAGACCAACATTAGGAAACCACAGCGCAGATGACTAAGATTATGAGGCAGTCTGTGCACTTTTAGGCATACCAGATATAGCCAGCACATAACCAAGCCAAGAGTATAACATCTCTCTGAGGAGTGCTGCTATCTGGCACTCCACTGTTAAACCCACACCTCATTGCTTTACAGTCAGTATTTCTGTCCCTGTCACAGCTCCCCTCTATCCTCCTGCCATCCTCACAGGGAAGGGCTTTCTCCAGCTCCTGCAGAGCAAGGCCTCCATAAAGATCACAGGATTGTGGCTCTACAGAAAAAGAACCCTGAAACTATGGCAGCCTCATCATTCAAAGAGCAGAAATAACATCAAAGCTTGTTTAAAATAAGTTAGTAGCCTCAGACCATCCTAGAAACTTCCCAGCCCTCTCCCCAAACCCTCATTCCTGATTTTTTATCTTACCAATTCCCAAAGTGACCTCTGCACAAGTGCAGAGCACTCTGTGACTGGTTTTGTTTGCACAGCATCTACCTGGTGGGCTTCCCCTCTCCCCATTATTATTACTCATGGAGTATTTCAATTGGTCACACATACTGATTTCCAAGAAATTACTGGTCTGCTCTGACGTACCAGTTTGCAAATCTTCATAGTCTTTGATATCATTTCCAGGTGTTTGCTCAATGATCAGTTCTATCTGTCTGTCTGTTAAATACTGTACATCATCATTCTGACTTCTCCTGTGCTGTTCTGCAAGGACAGCCTCCTGAAGACTAAGGTAACTTCTTGGTATCTGTAAGCCACAAGACAAAAATAGCAGGATCAATATGAAACAGCAATCACTCTGCTGGAGATGAAGTGGCTAAGTCATCTCCCTTTTAAAGGGAAATTACAGTTCTGTCTTTTCCCAAAGCCAGATAGGCATCTTATTGTTGATGTAGAACGGATACAAAGTATGTAACTCCTCAAGTTCACTTTCCAATTCAAAACCAAGCCCCCCAAAAGCCTCCTTTTGGTAAGGATCACCACCCACTAGAAAGAGCAGTTCTCACCAATCTCCCTGCAAGTTTCTGTGAGCAAATTGAGCTGCCGACATCCTTCATGTTACAAGTGACATGGAAAATCAGCTGCCGGAGTCCATCGAGGCCTTCCAGAGTCTTACATGAGAGCTCACTGCAAAAGTCATACAAGGGTGAAGATTATCAAACCTTATCAGCACACCAACTTCCTTTACAGGCTCACTTTCTCCTATCAGTGACTTTCAATTTCCTGTGTGAGGTGAATGGGAGGAAGGCTGTCAGTGAACATTTTTAGCTTTGGAGAAAAGCCTGGAAAAAGATATGTTAGGCCAACCTGTGCTCTGCCTGCTTCATTCACTGTGCATTATTCTATTCCCTATGCACTGTCATCTCTGGGGACTTCCCTGGCAGACTGACCAAAATCATCACCCTCCTTCCCTTCATTGCTGCACATATCCTGCAAGGGACTGCAGGAAGAAAGAAAACAGTGTTCTGGCAATTGCTGGAGAAGAGTCCAGGTCTCTTCCTCCTCAGATCAAAGAGGCAAGATGATGACTACCAGACACCTATTCCCACCCTCATTCAGCTGGATTCTGTAATATGGAAATTGATGCTGGCCTTCATTATTTCTTCAACAGCTAAAACCTGCTTGCTCCAGCTTCTTCTATTTTTGGTCTTATTTTGGGCTGGATAAGAATGGCTCATTTCCACTTTTCCCAACAAAGGGTCTAACTGATTCTACACTTTCCAGTGGCAGACAGAAAATCCTTTTCTAAAGCAATGTGCCTTATCTTAAACCCCAGACATCAGTGGCACTGGGATCATTGGGATGGTGGAGGATCTGCCCTGATAAAACCATTTTGGGCTCACCCACACAAAGATTTCACAACACACGCTGCTCTGGCTGCCTGGAGTGCTGCTCAGAGGAGCCCACATCTCAAGTGGATGCTGGAGTGTAAAGAGGAAGCATGGGGGAGAGGAAGTATAAAATCAGGCACAACTCCAACTGGGAGGAAATGCAGAGGAAAAGGAAGGTGAAAGGGAACGTGTGGCAGAATGAAAGAAAGTCCCCTTGAGAAAGAATGATTGACATCACGTTAGGATGCTCTGTGGTGATGGGAAAAGAGGCTTGAGGAGCCTGAAGCACAAAGCTTTCTCCTTCTCACTTTGAGTGAGCCTCTATGCCTCACACTGGGTCCCTGGTACTCCTCCTAACAGGAAAAAGCCAGCTGGGATGCCCGATACAGAGCCTGAGTCTGCAGAACGGATCGTGGGAGGTCTCCTGATGACTTTGCCAGGCAGCAGATGGAAAGCGCTAGGGACATTGCAGCGCCCTTCTTTACTCGCCAGCTGCCACCTGCTCTTTGCCCCAGGCATTGGTGGTTTCACACTGCTTGCTGCCAGTCTGCTGCATCCACATTCCCCCCATGCTGTGCGCTCCCATGGCTGACAGATCAGCTCCTTTCTCCTCTCCCCAAGGGCACTCTCTGCCAGCTGAAGGGAGAGAGCAGCAGCAGACAGCATGGCCTGACACTGATCTTCCAGACAGCATCACCCTCTGTTAAGCACATCCTGAGAAATCAAATGATACAGGTTTGGCCTGTCAGAAGGCTCAGGGGGTTGACCCGTTGTGTTCTCACATCAAGAGGTCTCCCCTTAATAAACACCACAGCACCCACCCTGTAAGAGTCAGGCTCTCAAGCTCTGCAGTGTTAATTACTCAATCTGTACTTTCTCTCCTTGGGACTAATAGACTGTATCACCATTTAATGGTGAGAAAGCCAAGCAGAGCAGGAGCACTAAAACAAGCTGGCCTGAGGTAATGACTTTGGACCTTCCAGCTCTCAGACCCATGATCAGACCCCTGAGCAACACTGAACTCCTCTCTAATCATACTACATTATCCAAGTCAAAAATAGATGAAACGCAACGCTGACATGGCTTTAAATCAGCTGCGTTGCCAAGGAGATTGAGTATTGCAAAATGGTTTAAAGTGACATCAAACAGAGTGACTGAGCTCCATAAAGGCACGAGTACTTACTGCAGGTGCTTGAACGTGATATCTGGGAAGCCAGTTGCTCTGGATCCTGAGGGAGACCGGCAGAGAGCCAAGACGTATGCCCTCAGAGTTGCTATCCTCTCAACGCGGAACTTAGTTTCAATTAAATCAAGGTGTGTTCCAACCACTAACACCACTGAATTTGGAGCTTTGGCCTGCAAAGGGAAAACACTGACAATGATCTCATCCAGATAATGTCGTGGTAAACTCAGTGAGGACATGTGAAAAGTAGAATGTTTAAGAGGCCGTAGTCATACACATTAATAAAATGGAATATACATTTATATAAAAAAATGGCTGCAACCTGTTGTGACAGCTTGACAACAGCAACAAGTGATATGGGTATTACAGAATTTCTCCTGCAGAATATGCCTTAATCATCTGCTGCTACTGCAGAGCAGGAAATTGTCAGTTTGGGTTTATTACATAAGGTCTTAACATAAAGGGAGTTGCCATGTGGTATTAAGGTGCTATGAACCAGCCAAATGATGGCAACTCTGTCCACCCAGACAAAGGAAAAGTTAGCTTAACCTGTAGCCAGAAGATCTGATACCCTGGGAAAGCCTAGTTACATTCTGGAATGGGTACCAGGGGAAGTTATACAAACTTTTTCACTGAAGGTATATGGAGAGGAGAGATAAACTGCTAGAAAAGTCTCAATCCACTTAATCCTGAATCAATGCAAAGGAATGGATTAGACGATCTCTTGTTTTTTTCCAACTCCTCCATGATTCTCTTACAGCACTGGAATGTATCCAGATTTCAGGGAATGTGCTGCCAAATACAGTGGGATTGCACAGCCTCAAGCAGAGATCAGCCTGCTGATCCAAATGACTTTGGCCACAGAAGACTATTCAGATGCAGAAATACATGCTTATTTGCACCCAATCCATTTCTCTTTTTTGATACCCACTGAGATGTCCTAACTTGAATGACACCAATCTTGAACCCTGTGCAGACACAGGAGTGATGGCTGTACCAAGTCAGACCAAAGGGCCCACTTGGCCAAATACTCTGGTTGGTGCTAACAAAGAGTACAGGCACAGTGCAGGCACGCACAGATTTTCCCTGCTGTGCTCTCCCAGTATCCTGCAGCTCACCATCTTTCTGAGATTCCTCTCAATTAATACTTGATGTATTTTTCTTCCACCAGTCTTTTTTTCAGCCTCTGACACCCACAGCAGATTGTAGCTTTGTCACCTAGTTTGTGGGTTTCATTGCGGCTGACCATTATGCTGGTATTTCTGTAATGTCAAGATGTTTCTTTTTTGAGCAGCACTTGCTTTGAGCCCAGTTTTGTGTAATATTAAAACAGATATAAAATGAATGATAAACATTAATAAAACAACTATTAATACTGTATTATAAAATCAACTGCAATGAACCAACTGTAGCTGTGAGTCTCAGCTGAGAGCTGTCTGGGAGATACTCTCTAGCTTACCTGAATCTAAAGTGTTAAAAACACAACCTCAAGACTAATGTGTGTCTAACCCCACAGAAGAAAGAAAATGCTTCAAACCCCCCATGGAGCACAGTGTGGTCAAACACTAATTCCAAAATAAGTATGTCCAGCCTTACTTAGCAAGGGTTTATAAATCAGCTTTTGTTTCAGTCTCTGATGTGTGTGAGGGGGAACAAAGCAAATGATAAATTTAAGCCATTAAATATAGCAAAACGCCTACAGCGCAATGGAAAATTAATTCCAAAAGCTATGCAAAATTCAGAGCTTGCAGAGTTTTTATAAGCAGACCAGAAAGAATCTGTAATATCACATATCTGTGTGCTGAGCTACTACTTGATAAACAGACACCCCAGGGTCCACCAGTGACTTCTTACCTCGATGTTTAGCAACCAGAACTGTAAGTTTGCCACAGCTTCTTCCCCCAGTGCCAAGTTCCATACCACTATGTACAATGCTTTGTCTGTGAAGAAACACTGATTGACTGTAGACATGCTCGCTGGGCCTCCGATATCCCAGACATTGAACTCCACTGAATCAACCTACTTAGACAAAGAGGAGTGTTCAAATCAAACGGTCGCAGTAAATCACAGGGAGATAATAGCTGAAGTATAAACCTACGCCTGCATAATGTATGACACAAGAAGGGTTTCAATGTCCTAATTGTGCCTCCAGGAAAGATAAATCAACAAGCAATTGTTAAGCATAGCTACCACTTCCCCACAGGAAATCAAGACTAATTACTTGCTGCTAAAACGATAGAGGTGCCCTTGATGCTGGTAAATCTCCAGTTCATGCTGTAGATTCTCCAGTACAAACAAGGGTCTTATTCTGAGCCCTGCATTTCACTGCATCTGGAATTGAAACTGTTTCATCCTTGTCTCTGCCACACTCAACAGGACTGCTGAAGCTACTTATCTGCCATTGCTGCAGGGAACAGGAAACCCCCTGCTGAAATCACTTCCACTGAGCTCAGCCCTAACTGAGCCAAAGAGAATATAGATGCTCAGGAGATGGGAAACTTCTCAAGCCTTTCATAAAGGCCTCCTGCACGTTGTTCAGGGGCTTCTGACGTGTGTGTCACACCAGAGATGAGCCAGAATTACAGCTATTGTAAAGCAGACTCACTGATTTTGAGGGAATGTGTAAATGGAGGCATCTCTAGCTCTGGCTCTTTTCCAAGTATCTCAGCACCAATTCCTCCATGCAACCCACACAACAGCACTAAAAGGGAGTATGGCTTTCTATTTAAAAGATATTCAGGCTCCCAGCTTCTGTAGAAAGCATCTACAGACCTTGGAGGCTTCTAAATCCTTTGCCCCTGAGAGGCAAAAAGTCTGTGACATGAAAGAAAACCAAACTCTGCTCTGGCCACCATCCTCACAGCATCATGTAACACCAAGTGGGCTCTGTTTACCGGTCCAGGTCCATGTACTGACCGATCCCACATGACAAGTTACCCTATGAGATTTCAGCAAGGAGCTAAGTATCTCAGTAGGGCTCTGATGTCCCAGCATAGTCCTAGTTTGAAGTTTTCCAGAAACAGCTGGAAGAACTTCCATATTGTTTTAAGCCAAACCCTAATTAGCACAAGGACTGCTTTGTTCATCCAAAAGACCTTCAGCTGTGGGTGCCTGTATGGAAAGACAGAGACACAGAGGTAGGGACAAAGCCTGTTCAACATCTTGGTCCCACTCCAGGTCTCTGATGTTGTCTAGGTTTTTATTTCATTCAATTGCTCCTCAATACAAAATGAACAAATCCCTTCTCCCACCAAAGTCTTCTCTTTAAAGAGTCAGGCTCTGCTTGCTCTGTTTCTTTCTGTCTCTGGCCTGGCACTCTTTGCTGTAGAATAGCTCAACTCAGCAGGGTCCTCTACCCCTTCCAGGACAGTCTGGTGGTCATGGCTCTCATCTGGGAAGGGAGAGCCATGCGTTTGCATGCCCTCAGCTCTGACAAGACTTCAGGACCAATTCTGCATGCTCTAATCCCTGTGTTACTACACAGGCAGTGGACAAGGCCACCTACAAACCCTCGAATGAATCCAGTGCAGTCCAAATGAGTTCAGTATGGGTTGACACACTCCCTGAATGAGCCATCTGAGATTTGGGTGTTTGAGGTGTGCCTTAGACATCCCTGGGTCAGGCATCCTAACTTCCACCCACCTTCCCCATTTAGGACACTTCTGATATCAAGGGAATCCAGCTTTAGATAGTGATGTCCTGTTTTCTGGCCCCACATGAAAGGACAATCTACTTTAGAGAAGCTGATTTAAAACATTCCTTCAAAATCAATGTCCAAAAACCACCCGAGCTGGGAGAGCCAGAGTTTAGGCTCGCTTTCCTTGAGATACAAAGCTGAGTGCTCAGGAAAACAGAACTGTCCTCTAGCACTGAAACAGAGGAATTGTGATGGATTTAAAAACATGTCACTTGCAAGACCTGGCTCAGAGCTAATGGACTGTTCTCTGTAAAGGAACAGACAATTTCAGCCCAAAAGAGATACTGCAGGGCTCAAACACCCCACTGGGGCTAAAGATCTTGAAATGTTTTTCACCTTTGCCTTGTGTCCCACTGGCTTGGGGAGCTCCCATTTTGTTGTACGGATGGTGGCATCGCTGTGCATCATCTGAGGGACCTTTCCTGTCTGCAGGATCTCAACCAGCGTTGACTTTCCCTGCCGAGGAGGACCGATGACGATCATCTTCATCAGCTTACACTTCTCTGCCTTGCGCAGTTGTGCTCGTAAGTATGCCAGCACAGTTTTAGGGCCTGCGGGGGAGAAGTGAACAGGCTTTATCTGTGGTTAGCAGTTACAAATGTACATATGTAGAGCAGGACTGCACAAAACCTACTGCTGCAGACACATCAGCTGAATTAATATTTTCCCTGAGTTTCACTGTGGGCTGAGACAACCCAGAGAATAAACAAAGAAACCTCTAGTGGACAAACCTGAGACAGAGACCCCAGAAAAAGGTCACTGCTCTGAGGCTCCACAATGGAGCACTGTAAGGAGAGACAAATGCTGTGGCTCCTATGCTTCAGAAGCTGAAAGGAAACATAAAATACTAATTTAGTATTGGAAAATACTCAGTTTTTCCTTCTACTTTTATGTTTCCAGTTAAAATTAGATTTAGGCTCCAACAGTGTGCTGGAGAGGGAATAATTCCCAGTAACTTTGTTCCCACAGGATTTTCTTATTAAAACACACAAAAAAGAAGACAGTATTGTAATAGATCCAAAACCCTAGCAGCTTACAATAAAGTCACTTCAATGCGACTCTGACTGCTGATCCTAAACACTTCAGTCTTTAGAAAGACCATCTAAATAC
>JBCJKH010060619.1:21804-40629 GCA_039877255.1 Loriculus beryllinus | reverse complement strand
CCATCTAAATACCTTAAAATATACATAATCAGGAAGCAAACCATGGAATTTATGTGGCATGCATAGTGCAAATGAAATATTGCACTTGTAAGTAATAATTTTAACAGTTGATCTACCTTAAACTGATCTTATAGTCAGAGCTTAGCACTGATTATCAAATTTGCAAATATGCAGAAGAGGTTTCCCTGTGCAATTCCAGTTATCCACAAAGGCCTGGGCACACACTGTTATTAGAAGCATTAAAAAGGAAGTGATTTTCATTATAGGTTCAGTCAGTTTAATAAAGAACACATAGGCTCAGCCTTACCCTCTTTCCTGATCTCTGCAGGAACGTTACCGATACTTAGTTCCTCGATATCCAGCTGCCAGAGATTAGCCAGCTGTCCAAGCTCTGGAGGAAGCTCTCGGATACCAGGGTTACTGTACAAAAACAAATAAATCTACCAACAACCAGGCTTTGTGTGTAAGTAGCTGCTCTCACGGACTCTCAGATTACACTATTCTCTCCTTGCAGAAATCTTCCATTAACATTTTAATAAGACTACTCAGCACTTTAATAGTGATTTCCATCCTAAAAGTGATGTATAACCTCAATTTATCCTCTGAGGCAGACAACTGTAATCATCTTTACTGGATAGCTGAAGAAATAAGGGCAAAAATGGTGAGTTAGTCACTCTAACATTATAGAAGCTGACAGCAAAACGCCAGAATGAACTAGAGACACATTAGATTCCCAGGCCTGCGTTCAAAGCATTAGATCATCTTCCTTAATTCAAAAGCCCAGCCTCCTCCTTATCTAAAGCAAATGATGGGCACAGTTTTAACAAGGGGCTAACTATTTCCAGCGTTTTGATTTCAAAAGCACTGGACATCTGGGCTAGGGCTCCACAAAAGATTGGTCACTAAAACAACATGGAAATAAAAATATTGCACAGCTTTTCCAGGACATGGACTTACTTTCCTAAATAAAGTTCTGTTAAACCTTTCAGAAGGCAAACGGATGGAGGGACAGAGTCCAGCTGATTGTCATTCAGATAAAGGACTTCCAGAGAATCACTCAGAAATGCTGGAAATTCCAAAAAAGGACCTGGAACAAGACAGGAAACAAGTTGTACCTTTAAAACATAACAGTCACCAAAGCTCCGAACCAAGCGCCTTCACCTTAACTTTGTAGGCACGACATGAGGTCATGTTCCTTGGCAGGAACCACCATGAAGCAACAGCAGAAAAGCAAACAGCCTTCAATGGCAATCAAACACTGATGCCTACATCTCACATTTTTAAAGCCATGGTGATGCATGTGTTGGGAAGCGACAGTCTCCAGATCTTCTGGGTTACTGAGGGAGGAACTCTGGGCCCACCAACATGACTATACATCGGAAGATGAGTGGCACTATATTTCTTGCTGTTGAATAGCTGGTAATACCTTGTGAACTGCCCCTATTCCAGCCTGACAGCTGGCAGTGAAAGGGCATATCAAGGGCACCACTGGTTCTCAGCGTGTTTTTCCCCATGTTGCCTGACAAAAGCCAGAAGCCAGTCAGAATTTATGTTCAGGCCTCCATGTCACATCCTGGAGCAATTTATGGTGGATCGAAGTCAATAACAACAGAGAAGAAAACCCAAACTGCAGCTTACAGACTGCCAACCTATGCCTCTAAAACACTGTTCTCATTTGCCACTCTGCTGTCTCAGGCTGCAAGGTCTCAGGGCACTTCGGATTTCCCATGTATCTGAACAGTAACCAGTGCATTTTGGGAGCCACCCAAGCAGTAATAGCAACGAGTGCATGGCTGAGTTGCTGCCGCTCGAGAGGTTCAAACAAAGGGAAATTCAGCTGGTTCCAAAGAGCATCATTTCACTCCACAAATTACTCCTGGGATAGTGGCATGAAAAGCTGCCATGAATTGTGTCGCTGTCTTAAGAGTGTCACATTTATCTGCCAAGCAGCACCCTGAAGTCAAGGAAAAACTAGGCCACACAAGGACAAACAGATTCTGAGTCTCTGATTAGGAAAGTACAACCACCTCCATCTGCTGCCTCCGTGGTCAATGAAAGCAGTGATGCTTTTATTGATGTGAGACACGTCCTTCCTCAAGGAGAGGACAGTTGCACTTCCACCAAGATCTTCCCTCACAGAGAAGACTTGAGGAACTGTAAGTAGACTTAGCTGAAAAGGAAAAAAATAGAAAGGGAATGGAAGAGGTTTTCTCAGGAGAAAATTCCCCACTTCTAATATTAACAGCATTTTGAGCCTGAGCTATGATCAGAAAAGAAGTAAGATAGAGCCCTACTGTCTGCAGGGGTGTTTTATGTACGTGACAGGACTGTCTGCAGTGGGCAGGGTGTCACAGTCCTCCTTTGAGGCTTGAAATAAGAAAATCATCTTTGGGATTATTTTAGGAGAACAGCAGGCTCATTCATGGATTCAATTCACTTCCTTTCTGGCTCATCGCTGGACTTAAAATTTTCATTGTTCCTTTTCAGTATGCACCTAGGCACAGACAGATTTAGTCCTCTTGGACACGTAGGCTCCTAAAATAGTGGCAATACTCTATTCACCAGAGTCCCATGCAGAAAGGAGTGTTCTATATTGGAAGCAAGCTCGAGGTGTTTATGAATTGTAATTATTTATTCATGAGTTATTTATGATTTCTCTGGCTTCAGCTCAAATTTTCTTTTAAAGAACTGCAGAAAAATTAAAACAAATCCCATCCTGAAAATATATTTTTGGATGAGTAAACGCCATCAACCCCATGTGCGTGTGCAAGAAGTTATTCTGGGATTTATCAATCAAATATAGTGAGCATCCATAAATTATTCTCTTTAAATAATCTAGACTTAAGTAAACAGCTTTGTTGGTAAAATCAGATGAAAACCTGCCCCCCACCTCGCTTGGAGACTTCTGTGAGCAGCTGATGTACTTCAGCTTCTGTTTTCTCTTGATGTTCTTTAAATTCTTGGCCACATCCTCTAGTCTCACCAAGCTATACTTGGCAGATGAACAGAGAGGGAAAAAGAAGAGCTGGCTTTGCTCTGTCTCTGTGGCTGTTCAACCATGGCACCAGCCAGGTGGGCTACTCCGTGCCCTCCTGAGGCTTGAAGGTGCACCAGGGTAATTTCAAGCAGTACTAATGCAGAGTTCACGCTCTCCTCCTGTACGTAGAGGGGTTATGCTGGGTTTGCAGCATGGAGAAATTTCCATTAGCAGCAATTCCCTTTTCTAGCTGGCTTTATCTGCCTTTGCCACTGCTCCTGCCTTTCTCTCCCCATTGGGAAATGCTGCTGTAGCACTTCACAGAGAAGCTCTGAGGATATGACAGTCTCCACAGACTCAGAAGGTTCAGACTCCTTTTTCTAATTCTTCCATGTTCAGGATTTCACCAATGCCACAGCATTTCTGTTTCCATTTCCTACTTGCAAAACAGTGCAGACCAATCCTTTCTCCTCCTTAGGGTGCACACACAGGACTTGCTGCCCAGCAGCCTCTACTTCCATGAGCAGAAAAATGAGCCTCTGACCTCCAGTCCTAACCTAAAGCTATGGCTGTACTTTGTGCATTTACCAGTTTTACGTGTTTGCATTGACCTGAGACCACAATTTCCAGGGGAACAGAAGAAAGCATTTGCTGCAGGAGAGCCTCTCCCTCCTGCAAGCAGCCGAGTGCTGCTCGGATGTGCGTCACGAAGATGCCAGCTCTGTTCCACTCTACGATTTGTAAAGAATGCTTTAGAGCAAGTCATTCTTCAAGGCAGCTGAGAAAGAGAAAGCTCTCCAAGGGCTTTAAAACAAAACAAACAAACAAAAATGCAGATGAAGCCCACAGAGAGCAGGAAGGAGTGCAAATATCTGCAGATATTCCTTTGTTCTCTGTAGGATTTCGTGTGCATGGATCCAGAACATCTCTTCTGCTCTGCCCCACGCTGGGGGTGCAAATTACAGCGACAGGGGAAAACATGCCTTTTACAAATTCAGCAGCAGGAACAATCCTAAGAGTAATAACACTAACTTTGGGTTAATTTCCTTTCAACACACCAGTTAGTACTCTGCCTAAAAAGAATAACCTCCATGAAAAGGATAAAAGCTCAGTGAAAGAAACAGGTTTCGTTCATTCTTCTTCTTTCAGTGTCAATGGTAACAACCAGCTGCACTGTTTCTTTTGAAACATTTAATCTAAACGTATTTCCTCTCAATTTAAAAGCTGTTGCACTTGAAATCACAGATGAATTTACACTGATTTCCCTCCAGCCAAGCTCCACAGATCCCTGCTGCTTCACAGCTTGCCTGGTGCTCTCAGTAGTTGCTTCCCCATGTACCTTACCTGCCTCTGGGCCACCGCGCACCCTGTTCTTCGTGGTGAAAAAGGGAATCCGCTTGGTTTTGAATCCCTCATCACTCCTGCAGGTCAAACAAAATGGTGACATGTTGAGAACTGGCTGGAGCTTCATGCCCAGGACACTACACAGTGCAGTCTGACCCTACTCAAGGCTGTGGGATTCACAGCACAGCTTTTACAGGTTCCTGTCTGCTTTTGAGAGATGGGATTGAAACCCAATATGCAATCACATGGCTAGACTCCACCAACACTTGTCCAGGCCCAATGGTTTTCTTCTGTCAAATTAGCAGAGCTTGGCAAGGCAGTGCTTTCAGCTCCCAGGGTGAGAGCACTTGACCCCCAGCTTTATGGGTGTCAAGGTTAAGTAGTCTGTCAAACAGCAAACTGAGCAAGCTTCATGAGAAGCACTGGAGAACCGACCTGCTGCCATTCCCTGCTCTCACCAGAGAGCCTCTGACAAGGTGACCCAACAACAGGACTCTGGAAATGCACCAAGACATTCAAAAAACAGTAATTCGTCTTTTGCAACTGACACAGCAACTCATAAGGACTCCAGAACATTTGCTTGTCAGGCACCAGAATGAGAAGACACAAGTATAACACAATTCAACGCAGTTCTGGAGAAGGTAAGGGACCTTTAACTCTATGTTAAAGATCCCTATTGTAATTTCTAAACACAAGAACACTACAGCTCTTTCATTGGATTTCCTTATTAACATCAGTCTTACAATCACAGAATGACAGAATTGTTTTGGTTGGAAATCATCTCTATGAATTTGCAGCTGGTTACACTTCCATTTCAAAACCAAAGATCTTTCATTTTCTCCAAAACAATACTCCCACGTTACAAACTGCAGTCCAGCAGACGTTTTATGGTTAAGATATACTCCCACAAACTGGTATTTGTCGTGCTGATTGACACCTCAGGTTAAAGACATTTCTACATGCTCTGAAATTGAACTGCCATTATCAATAATCAATCCACTTAATAAATGATATAGTGTGCTAAATGCCTAAAGAATCAGTAAAGGATAATTCATCACTGTCACAGACACACAATATACTTGGAGACATGGTATGTGGATATCAATGCCTGCTCTGCAGGTAATTAATTCACTAGGGGCACCCTTTGTATTACACCAGGGATTGGGTTTGCTCTTATTTCTCCACCTTTTGTTTTCTCAGACAAAATTTGAAAGAAACACTTACTTCCCAAGTTGGTTTTTTGAAAGGTCCAGTGATTTAAGTTGTTTGCAATTCCACTTATCTTGTGAAGGCAATGTAACTAACTGATTTCCCAGCAGCTTCAGGGACACTAAAGCCTAAAAGAGGAATAGCCTAGAGTTAGAAGTCAGAGTCCATCAAATGCAAAGAAAGAGGTTTTTTAACATGGCTATTAAATGGCAGAAGCATGAAGAAAAGTACATTTTATTCATCAGAACATCCTGTCCGTGCTGCCTAGCATGCAAACATTTCCTTCGTGGTTCCAGCAAGTATATTTTCTGCATGAAGCAACACCATTAGTTCGGGGAGATTATTAGTCTACTTGCTGACAGATGCAATTGGAAACAACCCATCTTCAGAGGACATTTGACTTTTAGTGAAGAAACCTTTCCAAATGGAAAAGAACAGTGTGATTTACCTACACAGTATGCCACATATGAATGAGAAATCTTATATATGTATGTGTCAGAGTGGGCTTACACCCATTAAGTATGCATAAAATCACCATGCAAAATGTGAACTATTTCATGCAAGGAAAATTTATGATTGCTTTGTTATTACATGTCCATTAAAATTGGAAGGTTTTATATTAACTTTGCCCTATTCCATAGAATCACAGAATGGTTTGTGTTGGAAGGGACCTTAAAGCTCATCCAGTGCCAACCCCTGCCATGGGCAGGGACCCCTTCCACTAGAGCAGGTTGCTCACTTTAGACAAGTTACCCGTCTATTTTTTGTTTTCCTCACACCAGAGAGATATTTTAAATGCAAGCATTGAAGTTGATGAACACCACACAGTTCCTGTCATACAGATAGGACTCAGCTGCAAATGCCATGAATAAGGTTAATCACAAGCTCTCCTTTAAACTTGACTGAAATAGAAAAGAAAAAAATGCCAGTTCCCATTCAGCTTTTTAAAGTTGATGCTCTTCCATCTGCCCTTAAAAATAACAGAGGCTCAAATGATCATTTTTGTTTGGTTGAAAATCCAGTTTTCCCCTAAAAACCAGTCTTCTAAATAAAGTTTTCAACCAGGCATATTCTGCAAGTGCCCATCTCCGTGTGTCACCCCCATGAAATCTGAGATAAACAGAACATCAGCTGAATTATCTTGTGACACAAGTACAGTCATATTAATAAATTATATCCCATGGAAATCATGCTTTACCAGCAGAGTCTTCAGCTTCAAGTGTACTAAATGCTTTATGCGCTTCACATAATACAAAAGGTTTATGCCCCTTTTCATCCACCAGGATTAACAACGTCTCACTAAGCCAGTCTGTTGGCCTTTCTCCCCTTTGAGACTGGAAAAAGATGAGTTATCCATGTGACATCAGCCATGGTCAACCAGCAGTTGCTGGAATGGCCATTACCATGCGAAACGCTCCCTCTAGTGACAAGAGAGAGGCAGCACTGGGCCTTGGTGGGACGTGGGCAAGGTAAAGCATAACGTCAAACTGCAGATACAGAGAGTGAACCATTAGAGGAAAGGGCTGGAAAACAGAGCAAACTATAAAACCCTCCCTGCCACCTGAATCCTGACAGCTTTTAGCATCATCAGTCTTTCACTGGCTCAAACCTCCCACTGGAAGGAAGACCTCTTCAGTCCTGGTGCCTGGTGTCAAGCTCTCTCCAGTATCAGCATGGGGCTGTTCGATGACAGTGCTTCAGACTTCTCCCCTGAAATATCCCTGAGCAGAAGGTGGGAGGAAGGGGAGGCTACAGGTTCCAGAATTGACACCAACTTTGTTCTGTGTGGTCTAGCTGGGGTGCTTCATTTGCAGTCAACTGTGTCCATGTTACATGTCCCCCACCCCCAGGCCACACTCCAGGATAGCTGAGAGGCTGGGGAGATTACATGTAATGTCCCTGCTCCATAGGGGGAAAATCAGTGACTTTCAACTGGCTAGGGCTCTTCATGACTGTAATTCTGGAGATTACCAGTCCTTGGTTTGTAATTGCCTCTCCTCTCTGATCTCTGACTTCTCCACTTTTGCTGTCTTTCAGGGAGAGAATGGCACTATTTAAGAGAGCCAAAGCTTCAAAGATAACTTTGATGAGAGCCCATCAGCAAAGATTGCACTGATATCTTTTCTGACACCCTGTACTGGTGCTTTCACATCCCTCTGCAGCCTCTGAGCAGCGGCACCCAAGGAAATGTGCCCTTGAAGCACCATCTAGTGTTTAATATCCGTCATGGTAGCTCCTACCCACTAGGCTTATTTTTAGAGCATTCAGAAAAGGACAAGTTTTGGAGACAATAGCTCATAGGATACATTCTACTTCAGGAGAAATACCAGTTGAAAATAAATGGTTACCAGAAAGCAAAGCCATGTCTGCAGGGATCACTAAAAGGAACTGTGGAGCAAACAACTCTCAGCCTCTTATTCCAGGCAGAAACATGAAAACCCCCAAGTTCTGGTTGGTTTCACACTGAAACTATGTAAAGCCACAAATTCTGAAGAATTTGGAAGCAAAACTATGGATCTCTGGTACCCACTTCTAAGAATTATTTAATCTACAATCTTAAAGATGCCAACTAGCATCATCTAGGGCATTCAAACATGCTATTTTCAGCACAGGAAGATTCATCTATAATTACACAACACTGGTGTGCCAGATTAAGAAAAAACACAATCACTTGTGAGAACACTTGAGTACATCTGTATTTCAAGTAGCTGGACCTTGCAGCTACAATGCAGTGGTTGTCTTCCAAACTGTGCTCCCAAAATCTGAAAACCACAGACATCCAGAGAGTTCTTGGAAGCTAGATACCATATCACATTGGACAGGGGTCTGAATGTGGCCATTCAGGGGCTTACAGGCTGCTCAGAGACTGTGCAATTGCTGTCTTCACCAACTTAAAACAGCAGGTAGTCTCCTACCTTCATCAGGCAGACACTGCTATGACTTCAAGGTCTGAGTAGGTATTAAGCACTGCGAAGTAGAAAGAAATGACACTTACTTCAAGCTGGAAGAGTCCTGGTGGAACTTCTTTTAGTGAGTTCTCAGAAAAATCCACTTCTCTGAGGTGATTTTTCCAGAACACAGTCAATGCATCAGGCAGGAATTCCAGTGAGTTTCTAGATGCTTTACAACATTTCTGGAAAACATAAAAGAAAAGAAAACTTAGAGGAGCAATAATCTCTTTAAACAATGAGGTAGATCAGGTGTCACATGTTTAAGGCATTCATACATTCATTCTAGGTGATCTCTTTAGATATTTTGATGTAGATAAATTATTGTGCATGCAGGTCCATAGGATTTGCTGAGGAGATTCACTCGATAGACAAATTCTTCGGTGGGCAAAGAAAGTTAGTTTGAAAGTTATCCCCATTTGCTTTTCAACTACTAGCAAACACTTCAGCAAAGTACACTGTCCTCCTGCTATCCCTGTAACAATGAGGAATAAAGTCACAGAGAGGGGTGGGCTTATAGATGCCCTTGGCAGCCATGGGTTTGGGTAGGTAACTTTGAATGAAGGTTCCATAACATAAAATGTTGTGGAACATTTTAGTGTTCCATAAAATGACCCTAACAATAATTCTGCTCATATGAACTGTAAAGAAAATTAATACATCCATATAAGACATGTTTATAGAAGTTTTCCACCAATTCCATCAACAGGGCGAGAACAGTGCAGAACCTCAGAAAGACTCCATCTGAGCCCCATAAACTGAATCAGGCAGGGACACTCAGAACCAGAGCAGCTTTTCAGCCTAAGACATCTGCTAGCTTTTTAAGCATCACAGTATAGTTTTTGCATTGTTTCAACAGCTTTTCCAGCCTCTGACTCTGTCAGAGCTGTTTCACTTACCAAAGGGCAGGCCCAGGGATCTGGAAACACTTTCAGCTGATTTCTGGAAACATTCAGTATGTTTAGGGACTTGAAGCAGTATAGAAAAACCGTTGGAAGTTCCACCAACCTGTTGTCAGAGACGTCAAACTCCTGCAGCTTCCTTAACCCAATCCAATTAGTTGCTAGAAAACACAAAACATTGTGGACTTCGTGAAGCAACCTGATCCAGCAAGATGCTGCATACTTGCTAAATAGGAGCAAAAGGATTTCATGAGTGCTAAAACACAACCAGGCCTTTTCATGTACTTTGGACAAAGGACTGAGAGATGCTAAGCATCCCTAGCTAACATCGTCTTTCAGTCATTACTGACAGTTCAGGGGTAATAGTTTGGGGGTCTCCCTTACAGACCTGGGCTTGAAATGTAAGCATAACACTGTGCTGTACATACTGTTTTCCTCATCAAATAACTTCTCCATGTAGTTTTTGGAAGCAACGAGTTTTCTAAGGTTCTTAAGATGTAGGAATCCAGAAGGGAGAGTAGAGAGCCTGTTGCTGGATACATCGACCTCAAGTAACCTGTTAATACAGAAGATACTCAGTCAAGCATCAATAAAATGCTAGCAAAGACTGCAGTTGCCATAGACATCTATTTTAGCAGATTTAGATCTGAATGAAAGCAGCTGGAATGTACTCTCACAAGGCAAAGCAAAACCCACTATTTAGAAAATTAACCCTTCCAAGGAGCAGACAGAAGTGGTCTGGATAGACAGCAGGTCAGATAACTGATACTAGTCAGCAAATGTCAATCTGAGACAGCTCAGGGCTTCCACTTAGAGGAGCAGGGCTCACCAGAACTGAAGAAAAGCAGAAGCAACATGAGACAGTAGAGGAATAAAAGTCCCTACAACATGGAAACAGTGAGAATGCAAAAGGACAAATCTTAAGTTAAACATTGCAGACAGAAAATAAACCAAGAAGCTCCTGCATATTACCCTTCACTTACGCAGTGTCACACAAGCACAACTGACTCATTTGGATCCACTCTCTGCACAGGTTCAGTTTGCTGTAGGCATCAAGCACACACACCTTGTACATATGATTTCATCGGATGACTGGATGCTGGGTAACTCTGTGAGCTGGTTGTCAGCCAGGCTGAGCTTCCTGAGGTTTATCAGGCCCCATGGGATCACAGATGGAAGGGAGACCAGGCAGTTGGCAGAGAGATCAAGCTCAGTTATCTGACAGGAGATATCAATCAGCCAGTCCAGATCCACCCAGGGCAGTTTGAGGTTTGACCAGTTCACACACAAAACCTGCATATATCAAAGAGAGAGAAAACCACATTAGTAAAACCCCAGTTGCTCTTGGCCAGTGTTACACCACTGGGAATCTGGCAGATCAGAGCACAGACCATAAACATTTTGCTCACTTACCAATCTGCTTCTAGGAATTACACTGACTCAGAGATGAAATCATGGCTGGATATCAGCAGCCATATAGCTGCTCCATGATCTCACTCCAAAGACCATGAGCAAGCACAAGCAGGAGGCCTGGACTTCCTTACCTCAGTGTGTCCCACCAGCAGTGAGCTGCCTGAAACCAGACTCTCATATGAGAGCTGGACAGACTCTAATGGGCTGTTCATCCAACAATGTGCAGTGAGTTTCCATGGGGCTGGGCTCCCAGCCCCATAAGATGCATTCACACCCTACACTAGCAGCACAATAAAGACAGATCATGGAAACCACCTTAAATCCCGACTCCACAGCCCAAACCCCACTCTGTCTCTTGGACATGGTCTGTATTGCTGCTCAGATCTCTAGGGGACTCTGAGCACCAACAGAGGCCTGGAAGGTCCAGAAAAATCCCTGTGGAGCAGTCAGCCTCTGAAATACTTACGGATCACAGACGCAAAGAATGGTTGGGGCTGAAAAAGACCTCTAGAGATCATGTAGTCCAACCCCACTGCTAAAGCAGGTTCACCTGGAGCAGGTTGTACAGCATCACCTCCAGGCAAGTACTGAATACCGACAGAGGAGATTCCACAACCTCTCTGGGCACCCTGTTCTAGTGCTCTGACACCCTCAAACCAAAGATCATTGCTTGTGCATCTGTACAGAGGACAGGGACAGATCTGCTGAGTGCGGTAATGATTTCCTAGGAGGAGGCCTGCTGCTGGAATAATCAATATAAGCCCAAGCACTGTTCTTCCACCTTAAACCTTCCAACAAGCAGGCAAACCAGTCTGGGGAAGGTTCAGGTTTTGCAAAGAAACATCTGGGAAAGGCAAGGAAAGGCAAACACCCTCCTGTAAACCATTCCTAAACACTGGAAATCTGCTCAGTATCATTTACAAACATATTTCAGTTGGGACACATGATTTGGGTAGTTGCCTCCCTTCTAGATAATGTTCTGCTGCTTGTGACAGTAAGACGAGGAAGTCTCTTTATCCTCTTTTGGAAGAACAACAGAAGCTGTTGTGAAAGGCATAACTCTTGTTTCAGGCTCCAACTTGGACAGAAGAAAACACAAACACGTAAAGGTCATTAATGTAAGTAAACAACCCAAGGCTTCATTTTCAAGATCACTTCATTGTGTTCCAATGGGATCTACGTTCCAAAATACACATTTTTTAAATGTTAGCCCCAAAATGTTTTCACAACCTCAGTGGTTTTGGCTTAATTCATCCCAAAGACAGCCTCAATGAAGTGATCCTTATTTGTCCACCAGGAGGCAGCAAGGACCCGACAGCAATTTAGTTGGCTTTTCAATGCCCAGTACTTAGTACTTTTAACCCCAAATTTAAAGTTAAAAGGTATATATTTTGGGAAGGGAGAGAAAGAAAAGGGAAACAAAGGTTTATTTTAAATACTTATTTGAGACTCAGAACGCCAAATAATGTAGATCACACAGTTTGAATGTCTAGGAGAACGGAACACAGGGTAAGCACAGTTGCACTTTGTAGAAACTGATAGTAGTTGTACTTAGTGTAGACATAATGCTCTTCAGATGTTCACTAATGAAGCTTCAAGACAGTCCTACAAAGAGGAATGGAAATATTATGCCCATTGCATCAACTTGGGAAACCAAGGCAGAGATCCTGATTTTCTAATGCTTCACTCCGTAAGGCAGCCACATAAAACACAGCAAGCCAGCAGCAATGAGAATCAAATTAAGCAGAGTATCCACTACTACAGCTAAATATACAGTACTAATGGGAGTTAGACTGCAGAGCTTTCACACTGGCACTGAACAAACTCTGCTCTACTGCTAGATTTTCCTAGCCTGTATATTTAAGAGCTTCCTGCTTACAAACTCTTGGGTTAATTCTGTATGTAGTTTTCTGTCATTTTCTGTCACCTGTAACAGCCCCAGAGATGTTTACACCATTGTTTACAGCAATAGTTGTGAGTTATGGTAACAGAAAGTATAGAATCATAGAATAGTTTGGGTTGGAAAGGACCTTAAGATGATTCAGTTCCAACCGCCCTGCCATGGGCAGGGACACCTCACACTAAACCATGGCACCCAAGGCTTCGTCCAACCTGGCCTTGAACACCGCCAGGGATGGAGCATCCACAACTTCCCTGGGCAACCGATTCCAGTGCCTCACCACCCTCACACTCTCAGCCCTGCCTATGCTTCATGAAGCCAGAAAGCTTTGGCAGAGACTGTTCTGCCCTTCCTTGAGCCCACTGAACCTGCCTGGCCCAGCGTCCTGCTCTTCACTCAGTAGCTCTTGGGAAGAGAGCAGTGGACAAGATCACCTTAGCAGCCTGTTCGCAAGCTGTGTTTTCCCACTGCAGAAAAGAACTCGGGTCCTGAGCCTCCAGAAGCCATGAAAACTTCTGAGAGGAGTAACATACCTTTCCATCAAGGGCATTTACACCACTTGGCTCCAGTGCTTTGCTTTCACTCAGAACGTTTCTTTTAAGCCGAGATTATACAGCAGACCTTTTCTTCTGGGGCATTAGTCTGGGTCTTTCTACTCAGAGCCATCTTTTAACAGCATTTGTAGAGTCTCCTTACCTTCCATTTCTCTACCAAATTGGGTTGAAAATGGGAAGTATGTGCTATGACATTCCCATCATAGGAATGACGGAGAGAGGGGTAACGACAGGTTTCTGGCTTAAGTTCTGAACAACAATTGCCTCCCTCATATTCACAGCTAAGGCAGGTAAAGTTTACTTTCAGTACAGACAAAATTCAGGGGGAAAGAACTTACAAGGCCAGATTTATTAATAAGATTTTTCTCCTTTTCTTCTGTTCCAGTGACGCTCTTTTAGGAGAGAGTGACTCTGTCAAGACCACGTTTACGTGAGCACAAAGAGCGAGCAGCAGCCTTGGCACAGCGAGTGAGTCATGGAACCTTTTGTTCATTTGTTATAAACACAATTAAAAACACAGCCACATTTCTGTAACAGGCATGAAGCCCACAGAACCCTGGAGTCATTCATAAACTAGAATCACGGTGCAGAATTGCACTTAGAATAGTGTTTGATTTGTGTTTAGCTTGGGTTGTAATTACTTCATCATATTTTCCTTAAGGAAATGAAGGACTGAATTCACAAGGAGTTGACTTTAATTATACACACTGCTTAATAACTTGCGTCCATTTGGAAGCAATTATTTGATCCACTGTGGAAGCAGAGAGGGGGAGAGGATGGTCTGGTTTCCAGAAAAGTCAAACATTCAGCTTCTAATTCCAGGCAATTTCACCAGGTATCTGTGTCAGGCTTCACCAAAGGTACTTTCATGTAAAGCTGTAGCAAATGCTAAAGAAAGCAAGCAAACCAGCACATTTTCCTCCTTTAATTCTATGCATTTGGCTCATGCAGACACATCCTTTGACAGGTCCATGGCTGTGCAGTGCCTGTTGTGCCGGGCAGCTGCTGCATCCCACCACAGGTACACTAAACAGAACAATTTCCTTCCCTAACCTAGTACAAAGGATGAAGATCATTTTAATACAGCCCAAGTGCCTGGTTCTGCTTGGGCGCAGTGAAAAGAGAGCACCCTGCTTGTCACAGTCACAATGCAGAGATGCTGCAGGCATCTTTGAACAGATGCTAGAGAGAGGTCAGGCTTTGGTGCCCAAAAGCAGGACAGGACTGACCTTACAATGTAAAGAGATTCATACTGACTAAGAAACCAAAGTGGTCAAAACGTTGGGTTTCATCTTATAGCAGACAGCCCTGCCAATCATACATCATAAATATCTTCAACTGGTGACAAGTAGAACTGTCAAGACATGGAAAATACCATCCAATACCAAAAACAGAGGCACTGAGATTTAAGTAGCAGCCTCCTGAGGAAAAAAAAACAACCCAGTAGCAAATTTTCACAGCCCAACCCCAGAGCTGCATGCAGACTCTCATCTGAGCGATAAACTCTCCCACAGACAAACATGGCAGACACATAGTTGCCTCCTACATCTGTTTTCTGCATGCTCAAAAGCAGCTCTCAGCTATAAAAACACCTCAGATTATGTGAAGTCCATTCAGGAAATTCAGTTCACCATTTGTCTAAGGAGAATATTGAGCTTCCAATAGAGGGGAAAAAAAAGCCTTTTGGCCAGAGCTGCAAAATAGACATAACTGTCTTCACCTCTGTTGAAAGATACTGGAGAACATGGGAAACCAACCAAAATATCATGCCTGTCTAAAGATTACTGAGGATTAGAGGAAAAAGCCATCAATGCAGCAGATTAATACATTTGACGAACAGTACAAAGATCTACTTTTCTCAATTACCAACCATTAGATGCAGAAAGAATCAGTCCTTTGTCACGAACAGACCCACGGTGGTGTTCAATATTGTACTGAATGGAGTTTGTATTAATCACTTACAGTGTAAAACAGCCGTGGACCAGCACAGCCTCAGGAGAAGCGGATGGCTGTTTGGTGCAAGGCTACCCCATGGCAATTACATGGCAGCAAGTTCACCAAAATCCCATCATTTCTGCCAAGTATTTCTAAATACATTCTGTAAAAGGAGCAAGGATGAACAAAACGCATCAGAGCACCTTGCTGATTTCTTTCTCTCCACTGTGAGAGCAGAAAAGAGAACAGATTGAGAAGAATAAAAGCAAAGTATGGGCTTGTGATACAGCCAGCACCAGACAATGCCAGTTCAGGAAGATCAAACATGCACCACAGAGCAGTATGTATCTTTATTTAGAAGTGAAAAAGTAACAAAAAAAGAAATGTTTGATGGGAACCTCTTTTATAAGATGACGGACCAATAGTAATGAAACAAGGTCAGAAGAGGACACTGTGCATTAACCTTGCTATGAAGAACCTGTGTCCGCATAACTTGCTTTTTTCTCACACCTGCAGTTAACTTTTACATTGCTGATCTCATACTCAAGAGACTGGACTGACATATGGAGGCTCTGGGATTTCTCAGGATGGTGCTGGCAAGGTCAGAGAAGGACAATCCCATTGCACCACCACCTGCACACCACAGGCTCCGTTTCGCCCTGCTCCATACGATAACTGTGCTGATGCCCAGTGTGCGTGCAGCCACCTACCCCATGGTATCAGTATGAGAATGGGGCTGTGCCATCGGGCTCCAGCCTTCAGATTTACTTCAAAATAGAGACAAACGTAAGGAGGCAGGACACACAATCCTGAAAGTGAACTTCAGAGAGAGACCCTCGGTACTGACACATTCACAGTCCTGATCATGAGTCCAAAACTCATAGCAAGCTCGGGAGGGAAACAGCAAAGTCCTTTCCTCCTCTTCCTCCTCCTCCTTCCTGTGGAGCCAGGAGTTCAAGGCTCCGTTTCCTTGGCAACAAGAGAGCATCACAACAGCCTCCTCACTAGCAAATGGCATAGGAAAATGTGTCATTTTTTTTTCTCTCCAGTGTCTTTTATCACTAGGGAATAAGCCTGAACTCAGAACACACCACTCAGCAAAGCCAGAAATAGATATCCACTATTGCTACTTACATTTAAGTATCTTTGGAGCCTTTAAGCTTGTCCAGAGATAAGGAACAAGTAAGGGATTTCAATTTATTAAGTTAAACAAAAAGAAAAACCCACCTTTGCTGAAGTTCACCTTTAAAGACAAATTACAGAACTTGAGGAGTTTGGTGAAAAAAAATGCAGCTCATAAATTTAAGATCCGTATTTTAGATTCTGTTAATATTCACTTTTGAAAAGCATTAGAAATGAAGATTACAAATTTAATAATGTAACACATGGGAGGAATTATCCTCCTCCCCATATAAAAAGGCAATTTGCTCTTGCCTATAAATTGACTTTCTATTACTGCCATTAAGCCAACATAGTGTGCTAAAATGAGTCTGCTGCACCACAGCTCTCTGGTGACCCACAGCCAAGAATTCATCATGCCAACAACTTAGAAGACTTTCTAATGATGCAAGAGGGGCAGCAGACACTTGTCCTTGCCAATGAGTGGGTATCTCCTCACTGCAGGACTCTGCGGTGCTGCTGGACATTAACAAGGTTCAAAAAGCAGCTGAACAAAATTAATGAGTGAAAGAAGTCAGGAGCAGAAGCCCCTGAGACACTGAAGGCTGATGTCCAGCATTCATCTCCTTCACAGGTTTCCTCCATCGTGTTGGATTCTCTTGCCATTTCCCTGACTTTCTCCAGGCACCTTTGAAGACACAAAACCCTCTTACTCCTTTCTGTTTTGCCACAGCAGAGAAGTGAGATCATAATCTTCAGACTGCAGTAGTTTCCCATTTCCTTCCTAAACTGCTTCCAAGTTTCCCTCCTCTAAAGCTTGTGCGATAGGTTTACCGGATATCCTACCTGGTCTCCCTATGTGTCCAGACCACCAGGGCAGACCCTGCTCCTCTGTAGAGAATCTATTGCTCCCCTCTCTCTCAGCATGCTCATGTGTAATTCCACACATGCCTGGACCATCAGTGATGATGCTGCAATGCTCATGAGAACCTGCCTATAGCTGTACCAGCATTAAAACCTGTACTCTGTGGTATCCTTGAATGGGCACCTACACAGAAACAACTCCATTGAAAGAACATCAAAACTGAACTGTCAGGTGTTTA
The DNA here is from genome assembly GCA_039877255.1 of Loriculus beryllinus. Lineage (NCBI taxonomy): Eukaryota > Metazoa > Chordata > Aves > Psittaciformes > Psittacidae > Loriculus > Loriculus beryllinus. Next base: position 23,225 of record JBCJKH010060619.1, on the reverse strand, counting down.
CTGACCCATGCCCCAAAGCTCTTCCTCTGTCTCTAAGTTACTGATGGCTTATGACACATTTCAGTAATAAAAACCTCTCTGCCACTTCTCAGCACTGGCACCACTCCTCCCTTTCACCAGTAACACACCCACACAGCTATACATTAATTCTGCCGCTTACCTTTCTTTTTCACCTGTTTCACACATAATTTTTGTATCAAACAACAAGAAGACTTGCTCATATCTTAGTTATGTCTAGAAGAAATCTGAGCAACTAGCACTGGGAGAGTGAGCTTCTAGTATCTGCTGATGGTTCTTGCCCTTTCTTTGTTCATGAATTGTCCTGAGTTTTAAAAGTAGCTGGTACTTGTTCAGGATTACCAAAAGTTAACATTGGTCAGTGCAGCCAGAAGGTGCTCTGTTCCTGAGCAAGCAGGTTGGCAGGCCAGGTCAGCACAGGGCCTTCAAGCACTAATGGGTGACTCTGACCCATGACAGGTCAGTTCGTAGGTTGCTGAATGACTCAAGTGCGGTCATCGGTGTTTGCTTCAAAGCTTCCCATTTACCTAAATATTCATTTGAAGAAGCTTAATGGTTAGAAATTAACGTGAAAGGTGCTTGTGAGAACCAAAGTGAATCCATTTGCAAGTCTGATGCTTGCACAGAAAGCACTTTGCAGTCTCCACCAAAGGAGGTCTCCCAGCTGAAGCAGTTTCTAGGTCATGATGTGCAGCTGTTTGGAGGTCTGTGCTTTGTCCTTGACCTCATTTGGTGAACGATGTTTCACTCCTGCTCCTACTGCACTTTTCAATCCAAGAAACCTTAAGGCCACACCTGATTTTGAAGTCCCTACTACATTTTAGTCCTCTGGATCCATGAATGATTTGTACATCCTTCTGGTGTCCTGTAAGGCATATACCTAGCTTGTCTATTGAAACATGCATGACTTGGCCTTCCTGAATGCTACACAATATTTGTCTTTTTCATGTATTTTCTGCTACAGACAAGTGACTTCTACCCCTGTATTTTACTGTTGTGTAAAACAGCTTTCCTTTCCAATACTTCTCCTCCTTTGCAGAGCTGCTTAATGAATTCAAAGTGTGACATTTTGTCTTCCACAGTGAGGTATCAGAGAAGCTGTAAACCATCACTGTGAGGTGAACTAGAAAACAGAGGCAGCAAGCCCTTCCCACCAGTCACCTACAGTTCTCTCAATAGCATCCACTCTACCCTGCAAGATTCAGCTTGCACACAGCTAAACAACAAACTTCACAAAAAAAAAAGAATGAAAAAGGTCAACTTCATGAAGTATATACAAGCTTCTGTACATGAATACAGTTTCACAAGCACCCCAAGAGATTCTTTCATATGCCCAGAGAAGCTGTGGCTGCCCCATCCCTGGCAGTGTTCAAGGCCAGGTTGGACACAGGGGCTTGGAGCAA
>JBCJKH010060619.1:10467-21704 GCA_039877255.1 Loriculus beryllinus | reverse complement strand
GTCAGATTCCCTTTCCATCCCTAGCTACCCCACACTCAAGAGAGAAGTAGGGATGTGGTACTGATGCTAAGGACTGGGAGATCTTCCCAGCATGAGGAAACCTTACTGGTGCTGAGACACCTGATCATTTTCTTCTGGCTCCTTGAATTGCCTCAAGAGCTCCTAACAGGAACCAGATCCCTAAATCCAAATAACACAGGAAACCAGCTCTACATTGGAAACAAAATCCTCAAGTAGTACTGGTACCTGCCTGGCTGCTTACACACACTTTCAGGTCACTATCCTATCCTATAACATTAACTTCATTTTAGAGGGAGAATTTTCAACTGGTTTAGCTCCCAGCCAAGGCCACCAAAACCTGACTTACAATGGCACACAAGAGGAGGAAGGAGCACATAGCTGGGCAGAGGACGGCAGCAGCATCACTGTAGCTCCATCCCAGATGAGCTAAAATTGCCCCCAGTAGAAATACAGTTTAATCAGCCATGAAATTCTCTTACTGATGTCATTTACATCACATTGTGGTTTACGGTGATGCCAGCAACAGCCTCTTTATGTCAAGACAATTAATTCTACATCATGACTTCTGCTCATACAGAAACAAAACCATCACTCTGACAGTGCTGGGTAAAATCTCATGTTCTGCATTAGCAAAACCACATACCACAAATCCCCTGGCCTACAAAAGAGTTAAAAAAGGGCCCAATCCCCAACCACTCATGCTTCATGTAGATTTTTAATAAGAATGGCCTCTTCAGGCTAGAAGACAAAGGTATAACAAGGTATAGCAAAGATCCAGCTACTGAAAGTATAATGCAAGCACACTCTGCCTAGATACAAGAAATGTTTTAACAGGGAATCAGCCATTTTAACAACTAACCTTGTTTGGCAATAAATAGTTTCTCCTGATAATTTCTTTCCAGGAATGCCAATTTTTCCCAAAAAGATATACTGAGACTCAGCCAAAATGGGGGATGAGGGGTTAAATCAGAATGAATAGGGGGAAATGCAAGCTTTTAGGCAGCAGTTCCAGAGGACAAGTCTACGGTCCTTCAGTCACACTGAGGATGCATAGAATATACAGGCAGTGATGGAAACAAAGACCTGGAGAGATGGCTTACTCATTTGGTTTCCTCCTCACAGGAGAAAGTAGGATCTTGGGGTTGGGATCCTGAATTCACACTCCAGAGCCCCAGATCTCCTGTGTGACACCAGTCACTGTCTCAGCCTACCCAGGCTCTGTTTGACAGCCTATCTGCCCTGGAAGGAGGGAAAATGCACTATAGACTCCAAGTCCCTCCTTTCTTTTCCAGCTTAATTAAACTGCTCCAAACAAAGCTGCAATTAAAAGGAATTAGAAAAAAAGAACCGATGGTGCTTATCCCCTCCCTCAGCTCCTTCTCTGTTTCAAGATGATGCTCTTCACAGTGCAAAACAGTACTTGCCCTTGAGCACACCTCCCAGTACAGTAATAATATCTGTGGCTTTTAGGGAGTGCAAGCAGGACCCTGCATCTCTGCCGTTTCCCATTTCAGACTGATACTCATCTCTATTTTGCATTTAGATTGCTGTGTATCATTTACCTCAAAAATGCAGAGCCATGGCCCCAGGGTATTTAATGTGATAGAAAAGATACCTGGAGAATTCAGATAGTGACTTCTGAAACCACAGACAAGATTATGAAATCCAACACTGGCACTGAATGCTGCAGTGTAGGTGTCCCCATCTCCCAGGCAGCTTTTGGAATCTCACCAGTGTCTTGCACTCCGTCTTCCTCCCCATCCACAGCCAAGGACTGACAGAGTCTCTTTTGAGTGCTGCAAACTCCAGCATCAGCCAAGCCCCTTCATCTGATGAGGGACAGTGGACCAAACTCATCTTGGTGCTAGTAACCTATGTTAGTGGAGCTACCTTAGGGATTTAACTTGGCTCTGCAGTGAAAATGCAATTCAGCGAAAGAAATGCTGATCTCAATGCCACAAAGAAAAGGGATTTCTCCCCAGTTCGTATTTAATCATCTCCACTACCTTCCCAGAAAATCCTGTTTCTTTGATGGCAAAGGTCTATGATGCTGAACTCGCAGAGCCCAGTGATCAGCTCAGCCCTTCTCTATTTGGCACTGGCTGGAGGGCTTGGTGAGAGACAGTGTCCAGAGGCTGTTAGCTCCTGGGCACAGCCTGACTCTGGGCAGCTTATTGCTCTTCAGAAAGGCAAGGAAAACCTCTGTGCTTCTGTAAACTCCTCTCTCCTACCAATACAAGTCCTGAAAACTAAATGGAAATATTCTACTGCAGTGATGTCAGGGGATGCACTGAGGGAGACAGGGACTGGAAACTGTGCAGAGGCAAGAAACCACACTGCTCCTGGGCAAATGCTGAACTATAAATATGAAAGACATTTACTTAGGTTTGAGACCACTTGGTAAGGTGATTGAAAAGGCTGCTGTGCATTTCTCCTAAATGATGTGACATGCCCCAACAGAACCTCACTCGTTAGATGGGATATTCTGAGGATGGTGATCTAATTCCTTCACCAGTGCTGAGACTCTTGAGAGGCACTGCTGCAGATTTCTTCACTGTAACTGAGGTAGCCAGGCAGTGATTAAAGAAATCACAGGTGGATCACACACACAAACACACACAGATATCTGTATGCTTGTGCATAAAATTCTTTGCAAAACATTTCCTCTTTTCTGGTCTGTAATGGGAAAAAACAGATCTCTCTCACACTGCACACACTGGAAAGTTACATGGATTTCCATGCTGGTGACACCTATCAAAGTCTGGGATCTATACCCAGCCACTTTAGTGCAGGGGGTCTTTCTGGCATCAGCTACCTGTTCCTGTGTAAAAGGAGCACTTCCTCTCTTTAGCAAGGCAGTGGTTTGCTGTAAGGATAAATTTATGGCAGAAACGAAGAAAAGGAGAAACAGGTATTAGAAAAACGAGATGGAATTCCTTGTGTGTCAGGAAGGGCAGCACTGCAGAGTGCAATCACTGCCTGGAAGGTGTGTCACTAAACCGAGCTCTCCAACCACATTTTATGCATAGCTGGTAGCATTAACTGCTGTGAAATCAATTGGAGGTCAACTCTGCAGTGTTTTCAGTCACAGATAGCACAGAAGGGACAAACCCTTTTGAAGTTCTGGACTCTTTCTGAAATGGTCTGTGTTCGGTCTGCCCTGCTCAAGAGGAGAGACTGACACCGAGCTGCCTGCCATACACATCACAGCCTCTGCACAATGCTTTTTGCTTCCTCCCAGTGTAAAATGCATCACAGCACTTACACAAGCAGACTTGCATTCATGAACCTTATGAGATATGAAGAAAGCACTGAGGAAGTTTGTTTGCAGCTGCCACAAAGTTGTCTTTTAAAATCTTATCAGGGTGCGTGGCTGTCACTTCCCAGGGATCTGAGCTCTGCAGACAAACTAGGACAAACCTTCCCACATTTGGTGCAGTCTGCCAAAATGAATTCAAAGAGAATGCATTAAATAAGTAAACATATTAAAATAAACAGCTACTAAAAGAATCAAAGTCAAGTTTCTGGGTCTTTTCTTCCCCTTGTTTTTTAGTCCAGACCTTTCTGGCAGTTTAGCTGATGTTTCAAGCCTGCTCTCTTCTTCACTCAGGGTGTGACAACAGCAAAGCTGAGTAATTTTTACAGCAGCTAGGTTAAATATTGCCAGCGAGTTCACATGGAAAACAGACCTCTTCCCTGTGACTCAGACATTTATTCCAAGTTTATTCAAGTTGAATTATCCAGTTAGCTGGATTTTTTTTTTCCTTCTAGAAGGCATGTAGTTTCATCAACTCTTATCCAGAAACATCTAGGATTTAGCTTTCTATCATTTACCTGTCAATGGAACTAAGATTCCCACAGGGAGGGCTCCAAATCTGTTGATGGAACCTAATGAAGTCAAGCTCACATATGTGGCCTAACATTCACAGTGTTGTCAGGAATCCAGCGAGACAGGACTTTGGCAGGAAAACAGAGAATGGAGAAGTTTGTAAAACCCTGAAAACCTCTCTGCTTGTTTTTACTTTAACAGCAAAGCAGAATCAACACCCCATAATATCACAAGCTGAGCAAAAAGATACCCAACTGGTAACAGGATTCATGCAGAAAGAGCCTTGATCAAAAAATCCCTCATAAGTTTTCACTGCAAAATTTTTATAACCTAATGAAAACCATTGAAAGCTCCTGGCTCTGATGCTCCTATTTACTGTCAGTTAATTACAGACAGAGGGGAAAACTAGAACATGCCTGATAACTATGCTGGATAAGAGTAGAAATAATATGAAATACTATGTGCTTCCCTATAAAGCAGTAACTGTGTGTGCTGAGACATTTTTCAGCTCTGAATAAAGGACACTAGGATAACAGAGATTAAGAGAATGAAGAACATAGCTTAGTTATATAAAGAAATGTGATAATCATGAGATGCAATAACACCTTGCGCGAAAACAGTGACACTCATCTGTAGATCTCAAAGCACCTTCACCATGTATTAAGCCTTATAACAGCTGTAAGATGAGAGGAGTTTAAATCTTCCACTTTACACTGGAAGAAACAGAGATGCAAATGAATTACCAAAATTGTCAGAAGGCAATGCCTTCTGATAGAGGCCTTGCCAACCGAAAAAGGCTTCAATTGCTTTTTTGTTGGCCTTGGTTTCCCATCAAAAACCATTTGTGTGGCACAAGTTCAGCTCAACTAATACGATGTGATTGCACACGATACTCCCCACGCTGCTCCAGAATGCTAGCTCTGCCCTAAAAAAGTGACAGTAAAGGCTACCAGCCATCTTTTACCAATGGGGGTCTGAAGTGCGGAAGATATTTTGAGCACATGTGAGCTTGCTCTACCCATGTTCCATGTTAACAAAAAGCCACATGAGCCTATTTATACATGCTGTACCTGAGCTATCTGATGCAGGGGAAGAGAAGGGTTTACATGCCCAGCTCTGCACTGTGCTTGTGGCATTACCTTGCAACCAGAATCCACTAAAGAAACCTAAATGAAGTGATTATCCTAGAGTCACAGAGGAAGCCTGTGCCAGTGCTTATTTCTCTGGAAGACTTTGAGCACAAAATCCTTGTTTCCTTTCCACAGCATATACCTGGTTCACACATTGACAGTAAAATTGCCAAGTGGAAGCTGCCACACACAGTGTCTTGCACAATGATGCCATTACACCTTGCAGCTCAGTGCTGGCATGAAAGCCACTTTCACAGCTTTTTCTCTTAATGGGCAGCAAACCACAAGGCTCTCAGCTGAGAAGAATCACCAGCCACACGGTACCCAAAGACAAATACCAATTATTAACATGATACTCCGTTGAAAGAACATCTCTTCAGACAGATAAATGGCTACTTACTGGTTTTGCTGGAGCACTACCTTGCAGTGGGCTCGTCTCAATGAAATACTTCCTCAGAAGGTGTTTGCTGGATTCAGGACTGTCCATCAGGATGTAGGAACAAAAGAAAGCTCCGTTCCGTAATAAAAACACGGCTACATCTTCATTCCCTTTAGAGAAAAGCAGATTGTCTGTTCTCTTCTTCGCATGTAAAGGAACCAACAAGGAGCTGAACAGAAATCCTGGGAAATAAGCACTTCTGAAAAAAAGCCATGGTGTGTGCAAAAAGGAAACTGAACTTCTAAAGGCTGTTTCCTCCAGTGATAGGATTTAGCTTGGTCAAACTGAGATGCAAAGACACTATGTGAAAGCATTGGCCCAGCCTTGCTCTTTTTTCTTTTTCCCACCTTATTAATCTATACACACAGCTGTGCTTTGAAATGTAAATTATTCAGCCTAAATCAAGCATGCTTGCCAGCGTGTCCAGCACAATAATACTTTTACTTGCAAAGTTTCTATTTTTGAAGGGTCTCTTCCCCAGGAGTTTACAGAGGAAAGTTCAGCCCCTCAGTATTTATAGTAATGTAACTTCAGAAGGCCCTGACTTAAATCTGGCTAAGTCAAAAGATTCAGAGCCGATTTTATTTCATTTATCCCACTGGAAATCCAGGACAATTCCAGACAAGCCAGCCCACACTAATCCCTTCCTAAATGTGAACAACTCAGCCCATTCTTCAAAGAGCATTGCAGAAAAGGAAGTTTTGAAGCATGCACGTACATACCTGCCTTTATAGCAGCATAGAGGGGCAACCGGATAAGAACTGGAAACTCATTCTTCCTGACTGCACAGCTCTCTGGGTCAGCACTGTATGCACGAATTAGGAGTTTCACTATGTCCAAATGTCCCTGCTGGCAGGCTATGGCCAACATCCAGTTCAGGAGTTGTTGGCAAGTACTAGGACCTACTGAAAAGAGACAGCATTTGACTTGGTTAATGCCAGGAAGCTGTGATGTACAAGAGTCATCCACAAATGGCTGTGCAAAGAGAGCAGGGTAAAGCCCCTGAGGACTAAGGAGCAGATTTCCACTGCACCCTAATGCTTCCCACAAAAAGATTAATTTCCACTTGAAATACTTCATTTTGGGTGAATCCTTTCCTACAAATTCATTAGTTAGACATTAGACGAATGCCATTTAAGGCTAAAAACTAAAGTACCATGTCCTGATTTCTGCATGAATTTGCTAATGTTTTAGTCATCCCCAAACTGTTTATTCTGCTGAATTAATGTTTTACCAGTAGAACACTGCTTTCCTCTAGGTGTACATAATTCTGTGCATGTAGCTAACTGCCCATGACAGGATTATTTCTGCTAACAATAAGCAGCCTTCAAATCTTCCCTGACGCAGAATATCACCTCCACCTACTTTACCAATTCACATCCCCTTTGAAATGCTCACAGAAACATCCACAAGCCCAAGTTTACATGCTAAATTTTGGGTTTTTTGCAGTTTCTCCATGTGGAAATTACATTGCTCTTTGCGTTCTTAACAACCTGACTTAATCACTCACCCTCATGCTACCAAAACCAGGCTCCACATCAGCTGTAAGCCACAAGAAGCTCATGCTGAGCCAGAGAGGATCACTGCATCAGCCAAACTGCAAATTAATGCAAGTTATTCCTAAGCCCTGGGATTGGTTTCTATATAACTTCCCAGGGAAATGAACAGAAAGTCCTGCATAAAAACTTCTGAAAGCTGTTGTTTGGATAGAGCACCTCCTTTGATCCCTCGAAGCAAGAGCTGAAGGGAATTTGGTCAGTTCTAAGCTTCACTAAGTTTCCAGAAACCATTTAAGTCACTTTGCATTACTGAGAGCACTATATTAATATAATTTTTGCTACTAGGTTACAAACCCACTGCTGCTCAGCCTCCTTTCCGGCTGAAGGAAATATTACATTTAATTGCATCCCCAAACTGGAAAGTTTCTTCCCTCAGTGCTCTAACAGTATAAGAACATTGAATAAGCAGGTTTCCCAACAGGTAATTCCTGTTCTCATTGAGAACACTGGCAAATATATAGTGAGGAGCTAGAGCTATATTCAGGTCAAATATTGCAGAGGCTTAGTTAGCTGTTAAAGAGTTGGTCTGAGGTCAAGACAGCATTTTGCTCAGGTCGCTGTGCAGGACCAACAGGTCCTGAATCCATAGAGGGTCTCAATAAGAAGCAGGTTCCATGTCCTACATCAAGAGAGCAACAGGGCACCCAAACACAGTTCCTGGTCCTGACTCAGAGCAATGCTCTTCCCTCTGCCCTCACAGCTGCTCTAAGAATTATGTCCAGGTCTAAAAATGTCTCTGTTCTGATATAAAGTAATGTATAATAACATTTAATTAAAATATTATGATTCTAAAGAAGGAATTCCCCTCACAGAACAAGATGCCAACAAGAGAGCATGCGGCACATTGCCAGCTGTGCACCCGAACTATTAACAGCCAGCCAGTCATGCTGCATTCTTACTCCCAGCACCACCGTGTCTGCTGGATCAGCAGTGTGGGATGATGCTGCTTCCTGAAATCCCCTGATTTCTCTGTAGGGTCTGGGATGCTGTCCAGCTGTGCAGGCTGATGAGCATGAATTGTCTCCATGGCACCTTCCTTCACTCCCAATTTGCAAACAGGAATATTTTTATGCATGTGTTTTTTCCCCCACAGGGGAAGTTTCCTTCAAACACAGCAGAGATTAGATTCCTCCTCGCATTTTCCCAGGGCTTAGTCCCTCCCCTTTCAAGGAACATGAAAAAACAAATGCCTGCTTGAAGCTACAGCACACAGCTACCAACAAGCTTGAGGAAAGGCAGAGGCAACCCAAGAGGCTTACCACGCAAGGAATCCAGCAGCTCCTTCACAATGTCCTTGTGTCCAAAATATGCAGCCACCACAGCTGCGTTGTCATCATTAGGTTCTGTTGGTAATACCACTAACGCTTCCTTCAGTAAATACCTCACCGCCTGCAGATCTCCATATGCTGCTGCAATACCTAAAAGCTGACACTGGCAAAGAAAATACAGCAAAATACGTTTTCTGTAAAGGGAGTGGGCAAAGGAAGAGAGCATTTTGAGAGCTGTATGTGTGCCCCTGTAAATGCATAGCCACTGTAACTGTCATAAATACTAGTAGCCATTATAATCATAAATAATAGGCTCAAAGGGAGAGCTCTTAAGGCAGAACCTGGTGCAGAGAATATAGTTCCAAACATAAGCAGGAAAAACTTCCCAGGAGGCCACTGACCATCTTTCCACTGATGGGGGAACACATTTTTTTGCTAAGTCTATGAACTGCTTCCTTTTATATATTTCCCTGTTTTTGTGGCCACAGCACCAGCACCCCTCCTTGCACAGCCTCCTGTTCCTAAATACACTGTTCCCTGTGGTCTGTCTCTGACCAGTGAGCAGTGCTTTCTTATCACTGCTTTCTCTGATCAGTGTTTTCAAGGGCAAATACTGTCTCTGACCATGTGTTTCTGACACAAGCAGCTATGCATGGGACCCTGCAATACCAACATAACATATATTTCTGAATGGATTTTCTTCATGAGAAATGATGGAAGACAGTGATTTGACATACTGGTTTCCCAACACAGTTTGAGAAAGTGCAGTAACCTAACCCTACCTTTTCCACTTGCAGTGCAGTCTCCTCACAGGACAATTTAATCAACTCTTGGGCCTTACTGGTGTCTCCAGCTTTGTAAGCATCCTGAATGCTTTCTGTCACAGGTGTCTGAATGACAGAGACTCCACCAACTGTGGACTGTTTGCCACCCATGTCCACAGTTCCTGCAGTAGAGATTGAAAAGAGGGATGAAGAAGTATCTGTTCATTACTCATGTACAGCTGCAACATCACTGCATTCTGGCAACGAAAAAAGGAGGTGAATTATTTTCAGTGGAATATTTACTGCACACAAGTACCACCAAAAAAGGAGAAACCTGAACACTTGTTTGCCTGATAAAAGAAAGTGGTAACATGGTAAAGTACTTTCCAATAGGGACATGAAACTAACAGGGACAGCGAGTTCCCCAATTGCTCCCAGAGGTGGTTTCCACAGCACAGCATGAAAGCTCACACACACAGACACACAGGCTCTGCAGCAGCCCACCATACTCAACCTCCTGCTGCAGGAACCAGAGAAGGAAGAGCTCTTATGAGAGCCGCAGCACTTCTAAAGCAGCAAGGAGCCTGCATGACCTGCAAAGCAATTCTGGCATTAACTTCAGTCACACTTCACCTCCTGACAACAGCCTAACAGAACCCCACTGTCCTTCTGTAGCACTTTCAACTAGAGGTTCGTACACCTCAACGAATGTGAAGGAAAAGAAATTGGGAATATTTTTACTCTGGGAATGAGAGTAAAAGGAGATTATTCAAGGTGCCCAGTGATCAATCATGGAGAATCTCCTAGGCTAGACTTTTTTTCTTAAAATGCTCTTAGGAGCCACAAAAGCTTTTACATGTCAAAGCTTAAAAGCCACAAGCCATTAGAGAAGATGCTTGTGGCGAAGATGAACAGGCAGCCATGAAGTCTTACATCCACCCACCTCCAGCTACCAAACCAGGGAAAGCTGCAGGAAAGCCACTAAGTTATGAGTGAGATGTTCAGGTCCACTCCTGAACAACATGCAAGGCAGAGAAAAGAAGCACTTTTCACTTGAGAAGAAACTGGTTTTCCTGCTAAGACATTATTATTATAGCTATTTGCAACTGGTTAAATAAAGCCCTTAAATCCACAGATTTTCATATATGTTAACAGGGATTATTCTTTTTCAGTAGACAGCTATGTCATACAGAGCTTAGTTTAGTGCAGCCTGGAAAAAGAAGTAAATTTGGACCAATCTATAACTGTCAGTAAATATCTTTGAATAATGCAGTCTGAATCACCAACAGATTCTGACTAACACTTCTCATCAATTATTTAAATGAAGCTCAAATCACTCAGACATTGGAGATGGCTTCAGAGATTCGTGCCATTAAAAATGCGCCCACATCAATAACCTTTCTCAGATGATGCACAGCGTGTAAAGGACGAGCAGCAGAAATCAAGGCAGATGAATGTGGTGTTACACTACAGTATAATAAAGAGCATCTTACGAGTTCATGTTAATAGGTGCAGTGCCTTTGTAATTCCACAGTTTTAGGGGGCACATGGGAAAAGAAATTCATCCATTGGTCCAGTCTTTTAGAGCAGACCACACGCTGTAAGGGATCGCTAAGAATATTGCATATGATTTAATTCTCTTTTGAATGGACACCAAAGGTACACAATGCAAATGATTCTTTGGCAAGGAACTGTTTAAAAGGTGGCAGAAGAGAGAACATTGAAGCAAAATAGTTCTTCAGTCTGAAGTACAGATCCAAGCAAACACTGTAGTTACTGGAACATGCAGCCTCCCTGCGCTCAGTGTCCTGTGATGAAATCCTGAACCTAGAGAGAAGCACTGGAATTCCCCTCAAAGGAAAAAATGTCTCACATCAGAGATACAAAACAGCTGGAAAGCTGAGCAGGAAGCTTGCAAATCTGGGCTGACAGAGCACAGCAACTTTAGTCTTGTTCTTAAAGAAACGCTGAAAGGAGGGACAAATTTTACTTCCTTCCAGCCTCAATCCTGATTTTCAGGACTATCACTCAAGACCCCACATCTGCAGCCATTCTGCACGTAAAGGCACATCCATCTGCCAAAGAACAGAGCAGGGCCATCCTTCTTTCTTATTAAATCATGGCCAGGGAAGGTGGGGGGACAAGCATCTTGCAGTGACCCCATAGCAGCCCTCCAGTATCTGAAGGGGCTTGTAGGGATGCTGGGGAGGGACTCTTCATTAGGGAC
>JBCJKH010060618.1:0-14899 GCA_039877255.1 Loriculus beryllinus | reverse complement strand
AAGGACCTTAAGATCATCTAGTTCCAACCACCCTGCCATAAGCAGGGACACCCCACACTAAACCATGCCACCCAAGGTTTCATCCAACCTGGCCTTAAACACTGCCAGGGATGGAGCACTCACAACTTCCTTGGGCAACCCATTCCAGTTTCAACTTATCAAATTTAGTTCATAATCAGTATTCCTTATTAATAAGAGTTAAACACTTGGGAGTATCCTCATTGAAGAGATTTTAGGCTCTTTAATGATAAGAATACAATACATGTGTTTGTCTCTTATTTTTCAGTTTGTTTTATTCAAAAGCTTCCTAATGTCTTTTTTCTGCACCTTTAAGTAGCATTAAAAAAGAAATTTGTCATCTGACAAATGAGAAATGTTTCTAAAAATATCATAGATCTCAGTAAAGACATTAACTGTGTAGGTACCAACTCTTGAAGCAGACTTTGTGAAGAAAGCTGCACACCTAAATTCTGTAATATATTGAAGCTCTAGGAATGGAATTCGCAACTGTGTGATGGCACGGGCAGGTAGTGCTAGTCATGGAGGAGAAGAACTATTCTGATCAATAGAAAATACCCAATAGATGCATCCTTCCCTCCTGGGCTTGATCATACCTCCAATTTCTGTGACACTACAGTTTAAAACTTAATTAACTTCTTCTTTAATTTCTGTGCATTTATTCACAAAATACTGTCTTTTTCTTTCTAATGTTGGTTTTTGTTTGCTTGGCTTTGTGTGGGGTTATTTTTTTCTTTTTTGGTGTTTTTTTCTGTGTATGTGTTTTGTGTATGTGTTTGGTTGGGTTTTTTGTTTGTTTGTTTGTTTTTTGGTTTTTTGGTTTTTTAATGCAGGATGTAAATTAAAGGTTAATAATCTGAATTTTTGCCCTGGATTCTATACTTCTCTTTTAAAACTCCTTTTGCATTAGAATCTTTGGGCAAGTAACAGTACTGGAACTGAACCCAGAAAATGAAGAGCACACAGGTACCAGAATGACTGAAAATCTGCTACTATGCCATGATTCCTTTTGGTTTTGTTTGAGCTCTCCCTTTTTTCTTACACCACAAATCTTGGGTTCCTTGTCATACAGTAACTGCATCAGCTTCAAGAAAAGCCACTAAGCATCTGTGATGCCAGATCCATTGCCCAATACAATTTCACTGAATAAATACAATAGGTTCAAAACTGCAATTCTTAACATACAAAGTAAAAGGATGTGCAGTATGATCTTCATGTGACAAGTCATGTCCTCCCTGGACAGTGCTCTGCTCTGTCCCAGTAGAATGCTGTACACCACCATGCTGGAGTTCCTTATTGCACATGAGCTCTGCTTTCACCTATCTCTAAGCAAAATGGTGATGTCTGGTACAGCTTCATGCTGTACTCAGTCCAGTCAGCACATGCTACACATTCTTAAAATCCACTTGCTGGATGATGTATCTTCTCACAGGAATCATTCATGGGAATGACCACTTTGTACCTAAACATATTTAGAATTCACAGGTTTGACAATAAAATATTATCAAATTCAGCCAATTTGGGTGTTTCCTCTGTGTATCCACATTGACAGATTTTTAGATACAGAAACTTTACCTGAAAAACCTTACATACTTACGGGCTCTCCTGCAATGAATTTATAAACTAGTTTGGTTTGGTTTTCCTTTGAATTGCCTTCTACAGCTTAGATGGTAACCTCTTTAAACACCATAGTTCTAGTGGAAATTTGCACTCTCACTGTTTCTATAGTCTTTCCAGCTTTAAGTTGTACTTCAACCTTAGATGAAAGCCAAATTTGCATGCCAAGCACTTACTAATTTGATGAATAGAAGCAATTCTCTGCTTACATGAATGCATATTCTGTTGTCATTAAAAACAAAACAAAACGGAATGAAACAAAACACAAGAAAAACAACAAAACCACAAACATGGTGGAAGGAAGCTTAAAATTAAAGAGAAATTACCCTAGATTTGTTATGTTCATGGATAAAAACAACAGAAAACCCAAACCCTAAAACCAAAGAAAATCTTCTTGCTGATACTGTACTTAATTTCAGTTCCTAACTTCTTTGTCAACAATATGGAGAAGACATAGCCAGCTGTAATCACAGACAATGATGAGTAATTTCAATGTTAATATAATTAACTTTACCTCTTAGTGTTTTATCCTTTGCATACTTTTGAAATAGTGGGCCACCAGCAATTTATAGGCCACCATTTTAAAACCATACTATGGTCTTATGTTAAAGGGAATTAATAGTGAGGTTGTATTTAAAGTACAGTAGGAAATACAGTATTTGCTGCTCCTGGCTTTTCATTCCATTAAACTCCAAACTTATAGTGAATAATATCATATCAAAGTACTTTCTGGTTGCTTAACAAATGAGTAGCAAAAAGGAAGTATAGGTAAAAAACTGTAAGCTCTCACTTTTTGAGTTCCCATTTCACATTGGAAATATTCTAAATGTGCTGGAAGGGCTTAAATGCTTTCTCTCTATAGACTGAACTCATGCTGTTAAATTCAAAACCAATTTTGCATTGACTTTAATCAGAGCAAGATCAAACACCTACTCTTCCTCCAGACCTACTTTCAGCAGGAAAGATTCAGCCAACTGGAATAAAATAAAAGCATGATGTAAGAGGCTCCCTGAAAGAGCCTTTAATGTTAGTTGTACCGATAATGGAACAGTGTTATCAAAGGTGTTTGCCTTTCACACAAAGCTATATTTCATAACCCACAGCTGCAATAAGTATTGTGTTGCACATGTCAGGGGCCTTCATGTAAGTAGTGAAGTATCTTTGCTACAAGCAGACACCCATTGCACCCACCTTCTCCCAGCATGGCGATATCTAATTTTTGTCCCACTAGCCTTTGCTTTCTGTCACTGTAACACTGATAAAAGCAATTTTGTTACACGCTGTATACAAATACCTGGTTTTCTGTATCAGGAGCATCTGGAACTGGAATATGGTATAATGGGTATGGGCACTGTGAGACTCACAGAAAATCTGGGTCTTGTTATCAGGCCCATTTGTGAATGTCTGGAACGCTTTGCCCACTTTCTTAACTGATCTCAGCATACTAGCTTTTACAAGAGTAACAGCATATATAATAATAACTTATACATGTGGCTATATGTAGGTAACATTATAGCCGAAAACTGTCTTTGTTTTAGTTTTTTTCTTTCCCCCCACTTAAATCTGTTAGTAAGATGGCAGACGAAAATTTACGCCACATAACTTTAATTTCTTAATTTCATTGCTAACATTCAGTTTAACTACCGTATTAATTAATCAAGAGTATTTTAAATTGTTCTTTTAACAGAAAGGAGATAATGAAATTTTGTGAAAAATGTGAACTGTCCAACATTAATTTGGACATTGCAGTGAGCACAAATAATGTATTTTTGTACGTATCATTTTGTGCTATATAAATTCATTTTTGGCCTTTTACCTTTCACCTATGACATGATTTAATCACTCACCTCATTTAAATCAGCAGCAGTGAAGTGTGTCAGAGTAACAGGCGTAGTGGCTGGAAGCTTGTCAGAAATTACATCTTAATCAGTTTTTGCTGCATATTTTTTTTTTTTCATTTGATATTTCGAACTTTGTAAAATTATAGTATAAGGTAACAAGCAAAGCTCTGTTAAGCATACTAATGATCCCCTCCCAGTAGCAAAGCTCAATATAATAATGTTATATGATATGGCAAAAGGCTGGAGAATGAGGAATAAATAAAACAGAAAAACTGAACTGAGATGTCAGTTTGGCATGTAATCAAAGCTGTTGACTTCTAACCACTGCAGCTGCCTAGGATTTGGTTAACCTCTCATTGATTTCCCCAAATAGGATTTCATCTAAACCACCAAATTAAAAACTGAGACTGAGGGCCTGTTCTGTAAATTGAAAAGTGTACAAATGAACTGCTAGTAAATATACTTGGCAAGTTTAATCTTTGTAAAGCCTCCGATTCTGAACTTAACAGAAGTTGGTTGCGGTTAGGCTGGTTTTTTGGGAGGAGAGGAAACAGGAGTATGAACCAAAATACAACAATTCATTTTACTCTATGTTAAGGAAGTACTTAGTGAATGAAGTGCAGTTATTAATGGATTTCCTGCTTCAGAAAATGGAATGGCATAAAAATTAAAAAAAGAAAAGAAAAGCAGCACAGTGGAGATCATCTGAAGAAGAAGAAAAAAAAAAGAAAAAAAAAGGAAAAAAACAAAACAAAGCAAAAGAAACCCTCATGTAATAAATCCCTGTGTATCTGCAGTACATTGTCATGTTGAAGAACATGCAGTAACAGCCGTTTCCCTTTGTGCTGTTTCCTCATTGTTACGTTGACGTAACCAAGCATATATACCCAGTCTTCTAAAGGAAGGTCCAGGGTGTGAGCACTTACAGTGTTGCAATATATAAGAAATATGACAGCTCAAAATGGAACCCTATTAAAGCCAGAAAATTGATTTAAAAGAATCAGCACTGTTGAAACATTTTAGAATAAAATACTTTCCATTGCTTTCCTACAAAGACCACTGACTGCTTACCCACTCTTATCCCTATCCATGAAGCCTCATTAATTCTAAACAAGAAACAATCAATCTGATACATCATGCATACAAAAATATTTGAAACCTCTTTCTTATTCATACTTTGGATCCTCAGAGGCCACTAAATTCACTACAAATGTTTGATCCTGCTCTGCTCAAATCAGATGAATCATCACAAATGAGGAAATTTTCTTAAAAAACTATTATGCAATGTCCGTGAATCTCACCCTGATGAAGGGAATAGTAACAGAGCTTTTACCCAGAACAGACTAAATTTCTACAGATGAAAGGAATCACCAGCACATACTTGGCCAACTTTCAGTTCAGCCACACTGAGTGGGTAAAATACAGAAGCATTATGAAGGTCAATGGCAAATGTCCGCTGACTTTAATCAGGATAAACATATTCTTATCTATGCTTCTTCAGCCATTGGCAAAGATGGTGCTGAATTACATTTTATGTATCACTTCTGTTTATCCCCACACAACACTCGTGCTAGCCTATTTTGACATTTCATGTCCTTGTTCAATTTCTGCATTTGAAAGCTTATCAAATTCTGTCCTCAGTGACAATCATGTGAACTGTTTTCTTATAGGTCTTGCTGAGAACATGATCTGATATCGCACAGCACCAAAAAGATGGACAAAAAATGCAGCACTTCAATATGTGTTAGCAGAGTTTTACCAAGTTCCTTTGACAATTTCACTGGATGTAATTTCGAATAAACAACAACAAATGCAATCAATCAAACAAAAAAACCACCCACAAACCAAAACAAAGAAAAGGGATGAATTTTAAGACTGGTGCTTAAACTCTAGGCTTGGACACCCCAAATCAGGTATCCACAATATAGGTGTTTATGTTCCAGTTGAGGCAGCGAAGCACTAAGACTTCATTCAGCTGTCTAAACATGGAGTCTACTAATATCTATGGTACTATAAAGAATGCTGCAGCCTCTCTAATACAGTAAACTACCCATTTAGAAGCATATAAGATAGGATACCTAAGATACAGTGTATCAAGTAAATATCAACAGAAAAAAAAAATTATGACACTATAATTTTCAACCAAAGGAAATGCACCTCTCTCTCCCCCCAAGAAACAACAGAGTAAAATTAACGTTATGAATCACAACTGTACTTTATTTATCCTACTCCACCTTTGCATTTAACAGTAGATCATAAAACCTTTCAATTATGAAACATAATATTCTTTTTAATTTTCTCCTCCTCCAAGGGAAAATGCAACTAAAAGCATTTCCTTTGGTATGAAATGTAAATTTATTTTAATAGGCATAGGACAGATGAAGAAAACTTGTGAAAAACTGTTCTCATGCATACTTCCTCACTTCTGTCACCCACAATGATAATTTTTGGTTTAAGAAAACAAAATAGTCTGTGCGATGGTATACAAACAGGAATGTTCAAGAGACTTCTCATACAAATACACTATCAGAAAAAAAACATACCACTTGGATAACCTCTGTGGAACCCTCCTTAACAAAAAATGACTGGCATCTTAGTAACATTGAATAGTAGATATACCTTTTTTAAAATACTCAGATACATGAAGGTGATATTTTCCTTTTTGCCAAGAAAAACGGCTTTTAAATCTGTGGGAGTATTTAAAATGTCTTCTCTGATAGAACAATTCAGTACTATGGTTCAAGTGTGTTTATAATAATATATGCTGATGAGTCTTAAAATGTATTTTATGTATGATTAGAGTTCTGGAAGAAAAGAACATGAAGATTGTTGTATCCTTTTAACTCCTGTGTTTTGAATCCCTATACAGGACCAGCTTTTCCAAAATGTTACAATATAATCTTTACAAAAAAGAAGAAACCATCACCATCAAATTGGCCAGGCATATATAAAACTGCTTTGTTTCACACTTCAGTGATATTTAAAAAAACAAAAAACAAAACTACATGGTAGCATTTGAAAAATCAGACTGAAAGAGTGCTAGTAAAGCATGTAGCAGATAAAAAGCTAAAGACAATACTCTCAAACAAAAAGACAATTATTCAGTACTTGTAGAAGTTTCTTACATTCTTCCCTTTCTCTTGCTGTGCACAAACTCATAGCAATATATACAAAGCATTCGTCTCTTCATGAATTTGATTACAATATTTAAGCACAGTCACATATTTTGCACGTACATGTTAAACATATATTAAACATATATATGAAAATATTTTTATATCATGGTATGTTTAATAAAGTGGGGCAAGAACCAGCCTTGCAGAAAAGCTTGCTAATCTAGTGAAAGGGGCTTTCAACATCTGAGATGGTAGACAAAAGATCTGAGACTTTGAGGAGGGATAAGAGAAAGTGAGAAAGTTCCCACAAGCAAGCATGATACACAAGTAATGTCCCTTGCAAACACATCACAGCTGGGGGTGCAAGTGAGGAGGAGAGGTTGTGTTCTATGGAAAAGGACAGTTTGAATTCATGGAGCTTCGTACTGAAAGAGGTGACCAACCAGTCCAGAGCAGATGGATCAAGATCACAACAAACAACGATGACAAGTAATTAAAATAACCACACCAACTTCTCCCTCTGCTCCCTCTTGTATCAGCTTCATTAAGGTCACACAGAAAGTACAAGTAGTGTTTTCAGGTTATTCTTTCAGAGTAGATGGTTATCAAGTTAGAGGCAAATCCATTTGCAGGAAACAACTGACAACCCCATATTAACCCAGCACATCTTATAAAGGGATTGCTGAAACACAGAAAGTGTATGGAATTCTGAGAAAGAGGAAAAAGTTCAGGAAACTTGAGTCAAACCCATATTGTACTTTCTTCCTTCACAATGGAAATCCTCGAGTGAAGGATATTTTCAGAACATAGATTGGGAAACCACAATAAAATTTGATTGCAAGGATTGCAAGGATGTTTTTTTCTAATTGTGGTTATGACATTTAAATTAGCACCAACCGTTTGATTACTCAACTCTTTTCCTCCTCCATGATGGATAAATATTTAATGAGAATAATCTCCACTGTGACTTAGAACAGTGTAAAGTTAATTTCTCCTCTTTTTTTTTTTTTTTTCCAAGTCCCTCAGAAACCAGGTATAATCTAAGGAGTTACAGAATAACTAGCTTTCCTCCAAATCTCTTTGTAAGTACTCATCAGAAAGCTAATATTTATTTAGATATACTTAAAGGAACTTTGCTATCCCAGGAGAAATCCTGCTGAACTTTACACAGGGCAACCATATTTAGAGTCAAGAACAGTACTGAATAAGTGTGATTTTTGATTTCAGCTGCGTCTCAGATAGTTGCAGATGCAACCGCTCAAAGCCTAAGTCTGCCTGACTCAGATGTACTGATAACAACCTCTCTATCAGTAGCACTAGAAGAAACACATGAGGCTCCTTTCAAAACTAGACAGGAAATCCACACAGGGGACTATTACATTATTTCTGCTAAGAAAATATGCTTCAAAAATATCTTAAGAAATCCATCAGCCATCAAAGCTATTATTAACCTACGACTTCTCTTTAGTTCTATATTTAATTACTGAATATTTTGTTATCAGCAAGAGGCAAAAAAATTCTATTAAAACTATATAACCCTTCTAGTGTAGGAACTAGGGTAGATTCCAAAAAGAGGGGGAAAATACAAAACAAAAAACAAACAAACAAACAAACAAACAAACAAACAAAAAAAAACAACAAAAAAAAAACCCAAAAACCAAAACCAAAGCAAAACGAACAAACAAACAAAAACCACACACACAAAACAACCAAACAACTAAACCCCAATTTTTAAAAATTAATATATTACTTAAATATAAAATTTCATGACTGGTGCTCTTTTCTCTTATATAGTACCTACAGAGAGTGAGACTGAGAGCTATAGGATTGAGGAACATCTTCTTTTATTCCCAAAGAATGGAATCATTATACGGTTTAAGAGAGAGAAAAACAGGAATATATTGAAGTACTGACAGACAGCAGCAACCTGCTTCCAATGGCAGATTCTTAGCAATGTCTTCATCTGGAGACAAAAAGTTGCACTCTTTACACAAGATTATGATTTGCACTAGATGCCAAAACAAGGGTGAGAGAGAACATCTAGATTTACAATCCCATATGAGCCATTAGACCTGTCATAACACTCAGACAGACACTAGAATACTTTTTCTTTACACCTCAAGAGAAAAGAGCAGGCAAAGAGGATAATAGGTAAAAGCAGTCTGGAGGCACAGTCCCTCATAAAGGCAGAGAGATGTCCTAGTAATTTCAATTAATACAACATATATATACTTTGAATTTCATACTCAACTTACTAAAATGTAGGTGAACTAGTTGATTAAAGTATTGGACTGTTGTATAACAAAACAAGAGTGGATCTATCTTCACCCCGGTAGGGCACTCGTTTTTCCATATGCTGCTTCATGTGCTTCTGCTGTGCATCTGTCTCATAGAAAACATTAGATGGTTATATTGACTATCAATTGAGGCTGGAACAAGTTTGATTTCAATTACAGCAGGAGAGGAAAACAGCTGGGATCCCTAAGGGGAGGCACAGGCACCAAGGGGGTGAATCAAAAATCAGAATGGTACATTGCATGCTACTAATTAGGGAGAAAAATGAAGTCAAGATATATTGGTAAACATTTATTTTCACAAAAACCTGAAGTTGCTCAGTTTCACTTCAACTAATGAGAAAGTAGTAACTCATTGACCAGCATCTATTTTTATTAATTTGAAAATGAGCTGCTCCACAAATAATTTTAATGATGATTCTAAACTAAAAAGTGGCTTACTTTAGAAAACAAAGTCATAATAAGATCTAATTACAAAGAAGACTGGTGTTTGTCCAACATCTCTGAATTACATCCAAGTTAAGAGACTTCATTTATCAGCTAATAGGCACAGAGACTTATGATCAGCACAAAATACATATTGTGAAGACTTCTGCCAGCATTAATAACAATATCTATATATGCAGACTCCAAAACATAAAATGTACAGAGCTTTCCTGTTCCCAGAATCCTGACTGAAACAATTATTTCTTTTTTTTTATTTTTTCCTTTTTATACAAGTAAAATATTCCTGCATTATCTACTTTTTGAAAATCCATTGGCTTTGCATGGCAAGATTTTAATAGCAGGGGAGCTACAGGGGTGGCCTCTGTAAGAAGCTGCTAGAAGTTTTTACTGTGTCTTGTAGTGCCAATGCCAGCCAGATCCAAAAGAGACTGCACCGCCGTCCAAGGCCAAGGCCATCAGCAACTGTGGTAGCACCTCTGGGATAATGTATTTAAGAAAAGAAAGAAACTTACTGCACAGGAGCAACTGCACCCAGAGAAAAGAGTGATAAAGTAATAGAAACAGCTCTGCAGACACCATGGTCAGTGCAGAAGGAGGGCAGGAGGTGCTCCAGCTGCCAGAGCAGAGATTCCCCTGTAACCTGTGGTATGGGAAGTCCACAATGAAGCAGGTGTCTGGCAAGACCTATGGCTCCATGGAGAGAGAAGCCCACACTGGAGCAGGTTTGATGGTGGGTCTTGTGACCCTATGGGGGACTCACGCTGGAGGAGCCTGCTCCTAAGAGGCTGCATCCATGGAATGGACCCACACTGGAGCAGGGTTAAGAGTTTGAGGCCTCCTCTGAGGAGGAAAGAGCAGCATAGACAACATGTGATGAATTGGCAACAATCCCCACTCTTCATCCCCCTTTGCTGCTTTGGGGAGGAGGAAGAGAAATCAGGAGTAAAGTTAGGTCCAATTAGGTCCAAGAAGAAGGGTGGGGTGGGAGAATACAGTTTTAAAATTTGGGTTTATTTCTCATTATCCTACTCTGATTTGATTGGTAATAAATCAAACTAATTTCCCCAATAATGTCCCTATGATGGTAATTGCTGAGTGATCTCTCTGTCCTTATCTTAACGCTCAAGCCTTTCGTTATATTTTCTTTCCTTGCCCAGTTCAGGAGAGGAAGTGAGAGAGTGGCTTTGGCGAGCACCTGGCATCCAGCCAGGATCAACCTACAGCAGAAAACCAAGTCATTTAAATAGAACATACTCAGAAGAGATACTTCAGTAATACCAGATTCTTACATTTAACCTTAGACCACTTCTTGCAGCTCTGCATCTTTCCTCCCTTGAAGAAGGATTCTGTTACTTTAGGACAAGCTCAGTCATAAGCTTCATTCTCACAATATATCCTTCACAAATCTGCCTCATGGTTTTGATTATTCCTGGCAGTTTTTCTGCCTCTTATATATGCATATTCCCAGATTTGTTTGTTCATGTGTTAGGGTGGGAGGGGGTGTTTCCACCCCAGAGGAACAGATGCTAATGTTATTGATGCCAAAGTACCATTATAGTCCTAGAAGGGATCATTTTGATCACACATCACAAGATAGAGTCTAACCAAAAGCATTGTTCAGATAAATGGGACCATGACATCTGCCCATATGCAAATAAGTAAATTAACCTGGTATGAGATGGAAAACAAAACTGCACTAGCTGAACTCCATCATATAATTGTTGCTGGCTTCACACTTGTGTAACACATTTGGGTTGGGAAACCACAGTGCTAGCAACCTCAATGTTGTAAAATATGTTTCTTAAAAGACAAATTGCTATTCACGTGCTGCCATCCCTCCCACATGCTAAATACATTTCAGATTATTCATCCATGCCACCCCAAACCAGTTCCCCCACAAAATCGTGCTGTCTGATGGGCTGCTTAATCAGGTACACCAGACACTTACATAAATATTTCTGCATCTAATCTTTAGGTCCAGTTACCACCAGCATAAAAAGTGATGACTAAAATTTAACTATGAGAAACAGAAAATCCATTAGGTCTGAAACTTGTTTTTAGAAGCGTTTTCTAGATTCTATTACATACCATGTTAATGGAAATTTGCTTTGCCAAGAATCCTTTAGAAAGGGACTGTAATTGCCATTTAGATGAGCAAAGTACTCACAGGTAATTCAACTGTTTTTTTAAAAACCAAGAAAACAATACATCCTTATTCACACTTAACAATACACTGCAAAATCATCAGTCTTCATTCATTCTACAGACCATCAACATCACTTAGTTATTGCTCACACTGTGAAGATCTATTAATATTAAAGTTATAAAAATAAAACACTCAAAATGCTTTCCATAAGTAAAGGGTTAGAGGATTTTTTCAAAGCCTAACATTCACATACATGGAAAAGAAGCTATAATTAAACTGATTATCCAGGCTGCTGTTGTCAGCTAGAAAAAAAGCCCGAAGTTCTCTATGCCCAGTACCATCTTGTAGAGAAAGGAGAATAAATTTTGATTTTTTTTTAAAACCTAAAACAGGTATGGAGAATCCTTCGCCCATTTGTTTAATTCCCTTGAAGTACTGCACCTAGCTGAAAAGATCTGTCATAAAGAACAACAGTTCTTAGGCAAAGGCTGAGAGAGTTCCATCAAATATTCTAGAAAGCAGCTTAAAAGTCTGGAACTCTCTTCCTGCTTAGTTACTTTAGATATTGCTTTCCAGCAATTAATATCCAACTTCCATGGAAAAGATTTCTCTAATGCCTGTAACTCTTGAAAGACCAGCTTTTACAACATAAAGTATAGAATAATATACTTTCCCTCAAAAAAAAAAAAAAAAAAAAAAAAAAGACCATAAAGCATTACATATATAATGTTCTTACAGCTTTAAATAAAAGTGCATCAGAACTCTTTATTTTGTAATTAATATCTAATGAAATATTAGATGTGACAGCTAAAACATTGCATTCTAGTACTGACAAAAAAAGAGATCCCAAAACCGAGCTAAGAGCTGAAGACCATGTTTAGGCTCATATAGTACTCCACTGCCTGAATCCAGTGTGGTCTAACCATTCTCCATCACCTTAAATAACATTCAGGTATCTATACACATGAATTTCTAGTGAATGGAACAGAACAAAGTAGAATAAAGTAGAGTACAGTAGAGTAGAGTGAAGTAGAGGTAGAGTAGAGTAAAGTGGAATGGCATGGAATGAAATGGAAGTAGGATAGACTACGCCGTAAGTAGTCAGGAAATACAGTTTTAAATGCAAAGTTTGATACTGAAAACACCTGCTTCCAGGAATTTGCTTCTTCTGATGTAATTTAAAGCAAGTGCCACAGAGTGCTTAGTTTTGAGGAAACACTTATAAAGGTAACAACATTTTACTGTAGTCTTGTATTTTGGATAGTTGAACAAAAGTAACTAAATATATCCTAAGATGCAACTAAATTTAAATTTAATTTATTACATTTATCCTTTGAAAGACTTGGAAGTTTTGAGCTTCTACATGAAGTTTTCTGTTACTAATTTTGGAGAGACTCTATTCAAAAAGCACAGGGAGTGGACAGTCCTTTATTTCACACCAAAAATAAAGCACTGAAACCAATCAATTAGAGTTCTGCATCGAGAAGAAGCTATGCATCTAAATAGACTATGACTTCTCCTTACTGCAGAGCTTTGGAAACCAAAATATTGAACCCTGGTTCTTCTCTGATTACTGCCTCTGAAAGTGGAGGACGGACAGTATCTGTGAGGTTAATTTTCTCAGAAGTCCACATGGTGCTCAAAAGGAGATTGTTATTTCCCTTGGCTTACTGTTTTGGAGTCCAGAGCAAGCACTAAACAAGACTAACAAGAGGGTACCTGGAGAAAGGTATTATTAGTAGGCCCAGCTGTGAACCATGAATTTCTCTGACAGACAGTAGCTAGCCACTTGTTTGTCTGAGTAAAGATAAGAGAAAAAGGTCTTATTATAACCTTACACTGAGCAGTTCTCTCGTCCTCCATCAGATGCTACCACGCACTTCTAGCTCATTACAGGCATCACTTCAACTTCACACCAGTGTGACAATATTGAAAAGAGTGAAAACACACTTGCATAAATTTGTAGTAATGCACTTCTTAAGAGCCCCATAGGAGTTTTGCCCATTGAATTTAACAACATCTGGGCCCAAATGCCTGTCTTAATATTGCGTGTTTATTTTATTTATTTCAGTGGATCTGGTATCTTACCACCCATGGCTTTTCAGGTACCCATATCTCCCATAAGTACTTCGGCATATCTCCAAAATTCAGTGCCTAAAAAGCAATAATATTTAAATAAAAAAGATATGTAATTCTTACTAGAGATCTTCAGATAACCCACCTCCCCAGTGGCCCTAGATTGGTAACATAGAAATCAAAATGCAAGCAAATTTTTGCCGAAGATAGATAAATAACTTTTTAAGAGGGTTCACAAACTTCAGATGCCATAGCTTAGTGTTACCAAACATATGCATGATAACATTTAAAATGCCACATGAAGCATCAATTTGTTTTCTGAAGGCTGACTATACAACATTTTGTTGCAGCCAGGCAACAGATTTTCAGATGGGTTTTTATTGTTCTGTTTAGGGAACCACCAAGTGAAATCACTGTCTCATAACAAGAAACTTTTTTTTTTTTTTAATTTAATGCACTGTAAGTTTTTTGTTCAGGTATTATTAATCAACCCTGAGACTCTAAAAAGCAAAACCAGAAGATCTTCAAAACTGCAGTTAAAAATGTGTTTAATGTGAGAGCATTAATAGATACTCATGCTCTGTTACTAACTGCTGAATATAAATAGCACTATGTACTTCCGGTTCCTTCCTAAGTATAATACTCAGATATCCCAAATTCCTAGAGGAACTGAATTTGTTATCCAACCAGACAGCAGAATAGGACTGCAATGATTCTGAACAATCTAAGTCAGCAACACATGCATTTGGAAGGACAGTCAGAAACCCAGGTATCAACCCAGCACCAGGCCTTTGTACTGTTCTATTTTATTTGACAAAAGAAAGCTTTCCAGAAACAGAAAATTACATTCAGAGGAATGTTTCTGGAAAGTCGGACAATTTCAAATCCATTCTCTGTAGATTAATATGCTCAAATTGCAAACAAGCACTCTGTACACCATATTCAGAAAGGACATTAGTATTCTGTATGGAGTGGTTTATCCACTCCTTTACCACTGCATAGTGAGCAAAATCCTCAGAAAACTTTACATCACAAGTGAGTACTTCTACTCACAATGGAAAACACATGTTTTTTTCAAAATTCCCCCAACAGGTACCTTAGATATCTCACACAAGTTCTTTGTTCTTGGAGAATTATTTCACAGTTCTGACAGCTTTTTCAAGAAATCCCCTTGAAAGCAAAAAGTCATCTAAAGTATTTTATCTACCAAAAATACTCTCCTCTGGTATATGAAGTCACATTTCCAACTAACTTCAGGAAGTCCCTTCTTTGTCATCTAAAATTCATTTAAAAAAGGAAAAAAAAAAAAAACCCAAACAAACCAAAATGCTTTACACTAGTACT
>JBCJKH010060617.1:17992-30738 GCA_039877255.1 Loriculus beryllinus | reverse complement strand
TACCTAAAATAAACATGGAGCAAGCTACAAATTGAATGGCTTTGCATTTCCACTGACTGTGATTTCTTCTTTCCTTATCATCCTGGAGAGTTTTGCTATTGGAATGAGATCTGAAGCCTCAAACAGCATTCTGCCCACACACCCAGCTATGGAAACCCTGAGATCACTGAGAAAGCTCCTGTTGACACTGCCTGGCTCTGAAATGTGTGAGTGTTTTTATGTGCGTGAGCGGACTTGTATCAAGCTGTGAATGCCTATTCCAATGTCTATGCAACAGAAAAAAAAAAGTGTCCTTTTCCTTCCTGGTTGCTAAAACGGCACAAACTTTCTCCCTCACTTGCATATGGATGCTGGAATCTGAGCATCCTGCATCCTGCTTTCATCCTCCTGCTCTCCCCACTATTACTTCTGAAGCCCTACATTTGTCTCTTCCTCTTTTTTCCCAACTGTGTCATTCATAGTCTTCCCTCAGCTCCTGGACTTCAATCCTATGATATGTCCCCCTGACAACACAGAAGACTATCTCATCTGTGGCCACTGCTTCAATCATACAAACCTTTCTATGTCTTTCAGGAAGGTAACTGGCCTGAGGTTCAATATTAGACACATAGAAGGACTACTGCTCCGTAATTTTCAATGCTTGGCTTCTGCTACAGGACTCAGCCTGAGATAGGTACTGAGATAATTAGAGGGGGATATTATTTCTGAGGCAATGAGCAGAAGGGGAAGTGAAAGCTTTTTATGCCATTTGAGTTAGTTTTGCTATATTTGATGCTCTCCATCTTCACTGTAGAAGCTTGATTTTTTTCCTGGTTTGTTTTTGTTTTTTTAAGTCTTCACATCCTTTGAGTACACGAGTAGAGATTGCTTATTGAGTGGGCAATATTTTTTTATAATATTTATATCATTTAAATACTAAATAAAGAATACAGAAGAAATGAATTAAGATACATTACATATTAGAAAACTATGAGCTCCTTGTGCTGGGATGGACTGCCCACATGCTTTACAGAATTTTGACTACCAAAACCACTAATGGACTCAAGGAGTTACGCTACTGACGCATAGTCCTTGAGTGACACAGAGGTGGATAAGGACAGATGACAATGTGAATCTGACATCTTTGTAGCATTTATAGAGGCAGATCCTAGGGAGGATACTTTTTTATGGGAAAAAAAAACCCAACAGCATTTTCAATATATACTTGCATGAAGTTACTCAAATAAAGTTGTCTTCAGTTTATCTGGACATACACATACTGAGCAGACAGTTAGAGCAAGGCAATTTGCCATTCTTCTCTTCCATGAAATTACTTGTTCCTTATAGTTAACTTGTCTGTGCACTGTGAATAAACAGGGGTCTGAAGTCCCTGAGTACGACAAACTATTCATAAGGACTTCAAAAGTAAAAAAATGTGTAATGCTAATGTATCTCATTATAGATGACAACAAAGGAGACATCCCTCATGTGATGAACCTGGAATTTTAGTCCATGTAAACCAGAAAATTTTACATTACAGCTGTGGGATAAAACTGCTTGGTATTATTTTAGCCTATATAAATCTTACTAGTTATCACAGCCCAGCCCTCAGAAAATGAAAAACCTTCAACTTCCTTTTCTTCCAAGTCTGTCCTTAACATATTTCTTCTCTCGCATAGAGAAAGTGAAGCCTACATTAAAGCTAATCAGACAGCAGTGTTAGTATATATGTTGGTTGGTCAGGCTTTACAAAACAAACTTGTATTATTCTTTCCTTTTTAGAATTTTCCTAACCACCTGCTTCACTATTATCACCAGCCCTGTTTTGAAATAGGTATGTATTTTAATGTCATTGAGCTTCTAATTACATGGAATTAATAAATACACTACTATCAACCATATCACCACTTTCAGGCTTTTTCCAACAGTGAGATAAAACCTACCTAATAAAAGGATAAAGTTATAGGCAGAATACTTGAATGTGCTTACAGTCCTACTCCTGTAATAAGCAAATTTTGTTCTTGAATTCAGTATTCTACGATTCTATGATTCAGAGAGATCCTGAATTTATACAAGCTCAGTAAAAGAAGATGCTTGCAGGAGAAAAGCATAATGAAAGTTTACCAACAGCTAAATTAACCATTAACCACAGTCAAAGCCTGTAGCACACCATGTTTTATCAATGTCTACAGCTGTGTGTAAGTACTGCTGAAAGCCGTATTTAAAGATTAGCCTGATCAGTATGCACAGGATGAATTATTACCCTAAGTGATAATCAACAGTCCCAAAAAGGAAAATATTTTCTGGGTTTTCTTCTTTACAGTGCTGAGATACATAAACATATTTTATCATTTCAAACATAAACATATTTTATCATTTCAACTGACAAATATATGTCCCCTCCTTTTTCATTCTAGCTTCACTTTAAGCTCACCACTTCCTGAAAAAAAAAATCAGTGGTAATAAAATATCAAATAGTGTTTATAAGCGAAGCAATGCAGAGAAGATTTACAACATAAATTGATAAAAATTAAATGTGAATGCAACCAGCTGTGAAAAAACATCTGCAGGAAATATTTTTAACATTCATTATGAAGAACAATTATTTCCAGAAAAGAAGAAAGAAATTAAAGGTTATCAGAAAGAAATTATTCACATTTCATTTATGTGAATTTCATTTTATAAACTGGAAAATCCTTTCCAATTAAATCTGCTGTCAAACACCTTTAATTTGGATTAATATAATTTGACAATCTAGCTACAGTAGTTTAACCATTAAAAATTAGCCACATAATTGTGAACTTACTTAATGCAATTATTGAAATGTTTGTTATATTCCAGAGACATCAAAAATGTATTATTTGACATGCTGGTTACTGAATCTGGCAGCGATCAACATAAAAAATTCATTGCCATTAACTGTTGATCGCTTATTTTTATGTTGATCGCTACCAGATTCAGTAACCAGTACGTCAAATAATGGTTGACAGCCAAGGCAGCAGGAGGAGTAGGTGATATTGCCCTCTGCTTTCTGTGCTGCTGGCATCTTGCTATCCCAGCTGAGATTTCACAGGGCTGCAGGAGGGGCTGGGTGCTCTACTCTACACTGCTGCCTGAGAATATAGCAAGTTTTTTGTGCCTTATTAGCATCTGCAACTCATGGCAGGGCACAAACCTGGTTTTCCACCACAGCTGCCACAACACTGTAATTTACAATTGGGCTTTGTGTACATCACAAAAGAAAAAGATGGATATATCAAAAAGGCATATGCAACCCAAAGAAAATGAGAGAAAAATTCATAAAAACAGCAGCAATGTTAATCAGAAAGAATAAGCAGGCAAAAGGTGTGCATGAAAAGAAATATCCAGGTTAAAAATGTATCAGTAAGTCTTTAAATTAATTCCATAGTGACTTCAGAGTCTGAATGTAAGCTAGACTTTGTGATAAAAGAGAGGAAAAAGCTATCATTTAACAGATCATTTTAGCTTCTCTAAAAGATATCATAAGTATTCATCACTCATTATAAAATTTAACTGTCTTGTCTTGCAATGAGTTAGAGAATTCAAACTAGAAACATCTCAGTGCTAGAGTGCTTTGCAGGTTTCATTTTCTTTGAAGTATGAGTTTAATTAGACCAGAATCTTCAAAGAGCTCACTATTTGACTACCTATTGTGAAAAAAGGCCAAAGAGCATCTCTGCACCATCAATTTATAATCTTTGTCTCGCAAATCCCTGGGACTCCCTGGTCACACTTCTGCTCAGTAGAATAAAAATGTGGGAACAAAGCTGCTAAACATCCAACAGCTGCCCCCAAAAAGGGTGGACTTAAATTCTTAGGCATTATTCCAGAATTAATTTTTGCCATTTTTCCTTGTAATTTCTTTCATTACAACCTAATTATTTCAAGATTATTTTGACCGAATATCTTCATAATTCTGCTTACACATTTGTCACAGTCACCCTCAAATAGCAGCATGCCATGACCTGTATGTCCTATTAGTAAGATGCATGTAATTGAATTATTGTTACTGTCTCATGTTTAAATTGCTGTAAGAAATATGTTCTGAAAATGTTGACAAGAGGAAGGTGACATTCCAGTATCTTGTCATATTTTTACATTCTATGTTGAATTAACCAAATAAAATCTCACTGCACAATGTCTAGAATATGGTAAGATCAACATTCAGATATTCATAGCTTCACAAAGTGACTAAAATAATATATCAACACACAGCAACTCAAAATTATCTTAACACAGGGTGAAATGTGAATAAATCAGGGTCAATGGTTCCTATCTATGTCTGAAATACAACATGAAAATGCAGAGGTTAGGGTTTAAGAGTAACAGAGGTGCTGCAAGAAAATTCCATTCTCAGTACTGGTCTTTTTGTTGTTTCCCTGACCTTGTTAAGTGATTTTACAACACATTTTGTCTTAAAATTTTGAAGATGTTCAACATGCATCACATGATGACTGGATGGTAACAAATAACTGCTGACACTGGTTTTTTTTAAAGGACCTACTCTATGACTGTCAGTTTATTCCACTTTTTATGATTTGGAGGGGACTCATGAAAGAATAAAAAAATGGATTCTTGTCAAAATATTCCTTCCTGTTAGCTTTTTGTGTGTTATTTCCAAATTATATAAGGTATTTCTGTCATCTTGCATCTACCTAATATTTCAGTGGGAAGTCTGGAAAAATTTTCCAAGCATCAGATGCTTCTGAATCTAAATCAAGACATAAAGCTAAACAGATGCCATAATCTTAATTTTACTGTTCAGAATACCCAGACCGACCTGAAAATGAAGAACTAAACTAAGTATTCCATACTGTGCTTTATAACAGAAATGTTGCAAAGTTTTATTAAAATTCCCTTACCGCTCAGAAATACAGGTCCCTGGTTGGTTTTCCTTCTTTATTTTTACCTTGTCAGAACTAAAACGTAGCTTACAGACCTATTCTTCTGTATTCAAAATAACAAGAATGTACTGAAAACATCACCTCAAGTTAAAATAGCAGACTCACGGAAGTGCAGTTACAGAAGACAATTTGCAACAGATGTACTTGTATGTTAAATTTGCCTAAAATATGAATAATGATGGGTCTGCCACTGACTCTGCAAGACCTTGCAATGTAGTTCTTTTTTCAAATGCTGCACGCTTTCCAAGTCTGGAAAATAGTTGCTACAGCACGTTGTTAGATTGTGAAATCTACTACTATCAGAACTAAAACAGGAACCAGCATTGCTATTCATTTTCACATTTCAGCTGAAAACTGGTAATGTTCAGAAATACTGTTTTAATCATTTTTCAGCATTTCCTAATCTATTTTGACTGAAGTAACTGCTCTCCCAGCTGTGAAACCTATGTTGGCTGATACCCCTTTTGCCTCCCAATCACATTAACACGTGCCCATATTGCAAACAGAAATAAAATAGTCATTCATATGACATTCATGATGCCCTGAAACCAGGACATCATGTCATCCCTTTAGCATATCTTGCATTCCTCTGTCCTCTCCCACAACCTTCTAACTGCCATAGTAGCGTATCATATAGTTTGGAAAACGCTATCAAACTCAAATGAAGATTACAAGCAAAATACCCTTCATTTCGCAGCAAGCAGCCTGATTTAAAAATAAATTCAAAGCAAAGTAAATATATACTTAAGAGTTTCATTTTACTCACAAGAGGTTCTGCCATGATAATGCGAATCTTGCGTTCAGCCAGAGTAGTAAAGTTAACAAATAAGCTCTTGAGGACATATTCGCCTGGTTTACTGTCTGGGTCAACATTAACAGGCAACATGGCTGGAGGTCCTTTTTCTCTCTGTGTACCAGAAACAGGTGGGACAGGTGGCTTGATATATCCGTTACCAACTGGAGAAGCTGAAATGTAGAAAAGGCACATTTACTTATGAGTGATTCAACGTATCTTTTGCAGAGCATCCCAATGGCCTGCTATACTGTCAAAGCAAAACTAGAGACTAGTTGGTAATCAAAGAAATACACAACACACAAATACCATTTCCTTGGTATAGTTATAGGTAAAAGCTAGACTGGAAGAATAAATCGAAGATGAAATCTTATGCATACAAATTAAATAGTGTTTACCATGCAGTGCACATTAAATACTCTTTTTTTACATGGTAAGACTTACTGACACCTAACTGAATCAAATCCTTATTTCTTATCCTTTGTCTTACAGGTCAGATCTCCAGCTCAACTGTCAAATAACAAACTTATTCTTTATTGCTTTTCAAGCTGACCTGTCCTTGCAAAAGTGAGGAGTCTGGTCTTTTGTCTAAGCTGAGATGTAGAAGGCCTGATTTTCCTCTCATTTATACTGAGGTCAGTCAAGAATTACTCCTTTAAAAACAATGACATTTCACCAGTCTTAATCTTACACAAAGAGTCAGACACAAAATGGTTTCCATGGCCAAAACGTATTCATTCTGTATTAGTTTTCCTGAAAGTACCAAACCCTACAGTCCCATTTGGCACTTGTGCAATCACAATTGGTGTACTAAGCCCAGTTTTGGGCTCCCCCATACAAGAATGACAATCCTGTTCTCAAGCAAGGCTAAGGGAGGATGATGAAGATGGTCAGGAGCTTGCATGTGTGCTACATGAGTAGAGGCCAAGAGCGCTGGACTAGTTCAACCTTAAGAGAAGGCTAAGGGAAGATGTTACGGCAGTCTTCAGCTACCTAATGAGAGTATAGCAAAGATGCAGCCAGACTTTTCTTTGAGCATGGTGACAGGACAAGAGACAACAGACACTAGTTAGAATGCAGGAAATTCTAATTAGGTATAGCGAAAAAAAATCCACTATGAGTGGGTGATTGAACACTGGTACAGGTTGTCCACAGACAGAGTAGAAACGCCACTCTCAAAGACACTCAAAACTTGACTGCATAAGGCCCTGAGAAACCTTCTCCAGTTCTGAAATCCTCCAGAGGTCCCTTCCAACCTAAGTTATCCCGTCACACTGTAGATTCCCCTTAACCAGTATCAAGATATTCTGCACAAGGCTTAGCTCTACTTAGTGTTCTTTCTGGGAAACTGAAGTAAAAATAAACTTAAGTACTGTGAAACAAAATCTTACTAATTCAAATATTACTATTATATGCATAAAATTTCCAAATGAAAATCCTCAGGCTTAGCTCTTACTGGCAATAAAAATCACATCTGGCCTTCAGGAAGGTATTGGTAGCACCCTCTGTTGGCTTTGCCAAAGACTTTAAAAGTAGCAAATTAAGCAACATTGCAAAGACCATCCATTAACCATCCTGAATCCAATGAAAATGTTGCAACACCCATAAGAACTGTTGGTGATTGGGTCAGAGGTGCTTTAATGCAACACAAACTGTGGAAAATACTGTGAACTAATACCTTTATAGCATTTCCCCACAGTATTGCAATTCAGAGTATTACTGAAAAATAAAAAAGATGCACTAGAGGAAAGAGAACATGCTTTCCTTTAGAAAAATCAAAATTTGTAAGACCCATTTATGACTATAATGCAAGACAGAAATTCTTTCGTTCATGTAGCTATTATTCTTCAAGTGTAACATATCCATGCTTTGAAAATAACAATCCTGACTGACAAGGTATGCCACCAGTCTTTAGCACAGCAGCACCACCTCCTCCACTCCAATAGATGTTTCATGCTAGACCTGTTTCCTGCAAAGTTTCACTTGATTTTTGAGGGCAAAAGCATAATCAAAGAGTCTCGTTGGCATTATGAGTCTTTGGATAAAACAGAGTCTACAGAATAGTTCCACATTTCTACATCAGTGTTTCCAAAAATACACCATTGTTCTGAATAAAGATCTACTTCAAAGTAATGAAAAAAGAGTCACAAGAGTGTAAGTGTCATGTGTCATCACCTAGGCTCTCCTACAGTTCAAGCATGAAGACAGTGGGAGGCAAAGGATCAGATGCAAATTTACATGAGCTATCAAATATATTAGGTAATGGAAATTTCTCCACAAATAGCTTTAGAAAGGAGTCAGACAATATTTTTACAATCATTATATATTTGCCAAATGCATTGTTTTGATTGGCTCACATTTACTCATGAAATCAGTCTGATCGACAAGTGCTGAGTTAGGCAAAACCTTTTTTTGTGAGCCGTGAGCCTGATTTTCTTATGGATTTGTGTCCTATGTGTGGTAAAAGCCTTGTCCTTCCTCTTGTCATCACTGTCAGCTCCCTCCATCGTTCCCAAGCTCTGTCCCCAGTCCTGCACCCAGGGCTGGGTAGGCCAGCTGCCCGCCAGCCAGCCTCTGCCAAGCAAAACACAGCCAGGCTGGGCTGCCTGCCTCTCTGGCTAGTGCAGCCATTCCAGGCTCCCTCCTGAGGGAATCTGCAGCAACCTAATCAAATTCAAACTTGCCTTCTATTCCTCGGGCAATTTTGGTTTAAACTGGCTGCTAAGTTAGCAATCTAGTATGAAGGGACATGCAGGAGAGGAAGGAAGGCAGGCAGTGTGTGAGATCATGCATGCCTCATATCCTTACAGAGTTATGTTCAAGAAACGCTGCTCAAACTACCTGGGAGCTGCCACCCTTTACCTCAATCACTGTGGCATTCAGTCAGAATTTTGAGACTGGAATTTAAATCCACAGTCATTGTTAGTAGAAAGCTTTTTAACAATGATGCTGTTAGGTTGTGATGTAGGCTGATCTGATTCTTTTTCTTTCTTCAGACTTCTAACTGAAAAATCAACTGTAATGCACACTGTAATGGAGAAATGCAATTATTTGTGAGATTTGTCAGTGCACTCAAAATTTTTATTCTTGCCCTTATTTGAAATACGAAACTGTACAGCCTTTCTCTCAGATAAAGAAAAATAATATCCTTGGGGTTAATATCTATCATTGCTACAGCAATTACAGCAGCTGTAGAAATGACTGACATACGACATAGATTTAGTTCAAATTTTCAAAAGATCATTTTATAGCTGCTAACTCCACTTAAGTATCCTCAGTGTGAAAGTTAATACTGCCAACAGCATGAGGGTTCTGAGTGGATCATGAGTTGGTCATGAACTGCTATATACAGGTTTGGCTTTCTAATGCATCTTTTCAGTTCCATTATCTCAAGTATTTGCATATGCTTGATATTTGCATTGCAAAAATCTGGCCCAGTGACTAGGCTATCACTGACATCCATACTGATGATGTATGAGCCTTAAAAGCACATAGTTCTTTTTCCTGGACTGAGAGCGATAAAACCCAGTTTGCCTCTGGGACATAAAATTGGAAATCAAGGACTCAAAATTTAAGAAACAGCATAAAAGTAATCCATGGTTTGTCCCTTTATGTTGACACATTATGAGGTGCGCCTTAAAAAGGATGTATCCATTTCTGTCAGTTATGCCAGTGAAACTCTGTCCCATTAAATAAAAGGCAGAATTTTTATGTGAGAAATCACCACATATAGTTTGTTTGGGTTTCTGTAGGAGATACCTGGGGAGGGTGGGGTGGGAGGAGGGGGTTATACTAAATTCTAAATATTGATTTAATTGGCAAATTACGTTTTTACTACCTGATTTCAAAATAATGTTCAAAAATGTTCTACAAAGAAAAGTACTGGAATGGACCACTGCAACAATTAGATTGAACTCCTAACACACTGTGGGGTACCAGTCACCCACACAAGTACTGCATTAAACTAAACCCTTCACTTAGAGAAAAGTAGCTCGTTCCCAAGGACAATGAATGGTGATGCACATGCAGGAGACCACGGTAACCCCGATGCCCGAGGGCCTTACAATAGCAAGGAATCTATAGGTCAGTTTTAGAAAGTTGTATAAATATCTAAAGCTCCTAACCTAGGAAAATCTATACAGAAAAATTAACTACATTGGAGCAACTACGAGATGTCTGCACCATTTTCAGGTGAAATTCTGTCTGAGGGCTACTTCTCTCAAACAACTGATTTTCTTCTTTCCAATACATGTTCCCTATTTTCCTAACGTATCTGCAATAAGCTGTATTTAAACAATACTTTTTTCCTACAGAATATTTTAATTTAGTTCAGGCTATAACCGTAGGATTTTCTCAATGTATTTTTAAAAAATAAAAACCAAGGTGTAAATACAGAAGTAGTAATGCAGTATCACATACAGTTGTCAACACAACCATAAACGACTACTATAGAAATGATTACTGAACTGAAATCACTGCAGAAATTCTTCCTGCACTGATCGTTTCCCCAGTCAGAGAAATAGTTGTTAAAAAGCACAGTAGTTTTAACACACAAACACACACGGTCACTGAGCTGATAGTGGGGATGAGTACAAAATGCAATTAACATAAGGGAGTGTCTGCTATGATTCGTATTTCAGGTAATTTTCGTAAAGCTCTAAGATGAAGCAAAACAACAGAACAATCACAACGCACAGGCCAAGGTTCTGGCTATGCTGGACACAGCTTCACCCAAACACAGTTACTGGATTTTCAGTATTCTTAAGCAGAAGAAACAGAGATTACTGGGTTTTAGTTAACTGTGTCAAATATACATTTTCGCAAAAAAACCCAATTTAATAACACAACCCAAACATGTGTTTGCATTATTTTCATACCTACCGAGACCCTTTATAAAGCCGATCACACTGGATTTTCTCCAACATGCTACTGTAATATCCATGAGCCTCTGAATACCTGAAATATTCCACTCCTTCAGTTAGAAAAGTTAGAATCCTTTTCTAACTAAAATCAAAAAGGAAATTAGTTGCTTCATAATCCTGTTTCATACTTCACTATAAATTTTTCAGCACTGAGGCAGACATTTCTTTCAGTTTTCAGGTTTTGTTTTTTAACAGACAAGTGCTGAAGACCTACGATGTGTGAGTTAGAGCAGGCCTCCGGATCAGATCAGCCTTTCCATAACCAAAGAGGTAATTTTTAGCTTCAGCATATGATGATGACCACTCACAGAGTGGCTGCATGTCTATATTTATCCACAAGTACATACTATGCTGACAGATTAGTGAAACTAGTTCAGGCATGCCAAGAACATGAGACAGTATAATGGAGTTAGTCATTAAAAACCCATGTATATCAAACACACATACTATCATACAATCCAAAGTGAAAACAATAAGTATGGAAATGCAAAGCATAGAGACAACATAGGATGGATTTTCCTTTGCAATTAAGGTCTTTTGGCCAGACGCACATACAGTCCAAATTCCTTGTGATAAAACTAATGCGTATCTCTTCTCTTCCCATGCCAAGAGTCAGGGAGAAACCACATATCCTTCAGGATAATTATACAGCTGCTGAAATAACTCTTAAGAAAATCTGCTTCGCTTTAAAACTGCAATTATAATACTAGAAAGAAAATACATTATTAAATAAAGCGTGAAGAATTTAGTTTATGAGGATGTGATACATGTGCCAATGTTACCAAAAAGGTGGCTTTTTCAGCCTTGAAGGAAAACATTCTCAGTTAGTTTGAGCTTGACAGAAAAAGAGAAAAAATTCAAAGGAAACTTTCGCTGAAAGAAACAAACCAGAAGTCTAGCAGACCCATTTTTATCTTGATGAAAGAAACTGAAAGATTCCCAAGGAAAATGTTATTCTAGCATACTAGTTAAGATGCAGTAGAATTATTTTAATGTAAGCATTATTTTTATAGTTCATTTGCATGTTTTAACAAAAAATAACCATAAAAGCATAGTTCTCCAATAAAATATCATATTAATCACATGCATATTAAACACATGATAGGAAATCTATTTAAAGTACAGGACTTTAAGATAAGCAATTGATGCTATCGATATCTGATCTTTTTGTGTTTCTGACCCTCTCTTAGGAGGATTTACAGTCAAGAATGAAAAATCAGGAAGAATTCAGTGCACATCTGACTTCTACACTCAGGCTGCTTGTAAAGTAAATGGGTAAGGCACAGTGGTACAGGTGCTGGCCTTATTCTTCACAAGGAATACTCTTCACAGGAATGAATATTCACCTACATGTTTTGCTTACTGCTTATTTTCTATTTTTTATTAACAGAGTTGATATAACAGGGAATAAATATAGCATTTTTTAAGATACTTCTCCCATCTTCTCAATGGCATGCTTACCTAAATATAACTTAAAATAAATGCAATAAAAAAATATAATTAAACACAATATATATAATTATATAAATATAATTAAAATAAATGTAAGAAAACCTGATTGTATGGTTTATAGTAATTTCTAAGTTCCATATTAAACCTGCTGTATTAATCTGCCATAAGGAACAGCACTGCAGACATAGACTATCTTCTCTAGTGCTGGAAACCATTTACACTTCCAACTGTACTGAGGTTGGCATGCATTATACTAAGGATGGAAAGATCTGTAATAACCCTTTGGATATGTATGTCCCAGGCAGAGAGTATCAACTGTGGAGCTTTGATTATTACACTTAACTAAATGTACTGCTGCAAAACTTCCTCTATTTTGATAAGGCTCATTAACTGGTAAGAGAATTCTCCGTAGTGAAAAATTCACTCGCTGACAACAGCATGCTGACATAGCATGTAGGTACAGGCATATACAGACATTAGTAAAACATGAGAGAGTCTATATGGCAAAAAGCTCTCCTCTTAGTAAAACAAAGTTGTCTCTAAAACTATACATATCAAAATTCATAGAATCATAGAATAGTTAAGGTCGAAAAGAACTTTAAGGTCATACAGTTCCAACCCCCCTGCCATGGGCAGGGACATCTCACACTAAACCATGTCACCCAAGGCTTTTTC
>JBCJKH010060616.1:0-10938 GCA_039877255.1 Loriculus beryllinus | reverse complement strand
GATAGCACGAAACAAAGGCAAGCAGAAGGCTTCTTATGTCTGGTACATCAAAAGGTTTGTGAGGTTCAGGGTTTGAACATACAAACATGGCAAACCCTATACTGTGGTGTATCCTATAGCTTGATTATGGGGAAGATGACCGTTCTTGTATAAGATGAAAAATATCTTCCTGGTACTTTTAAGCAGTGTACTTTTAAACTAGAGAAGACAGCACAATATAAAATAAGTGTCACATGCTCCCTGTGAAAAATACCAAGAAAACACTGAGCAGCACATTCAGTTCCTGGTGAAGCTTTTACGTTGTATCTGACTGACTTTGGGATTTTCAGCCAGAGTTTTGTCTTTTCACTTTAGATGACAAGTGCTGCAAAGCAAAGGGGAAAGGAGGAGGATGCGCATCTACAAAACTAAATGATGCCAAAGAACATGAAGCATCATCCATACTTGTGCAAAAGAATAATTATGTATGTCTGTCTTTTTGCACCTCTTTGTATGCAGCCCTTAATGCTGCTTTTCATATCTTTTCTCAGAGGGAAAGAGCTTCTGTTTTTGAAGGAAATCAGTGCTTATGATTTATATGAGTGTCGCTTATTTTTTTGCTAGCCTTTCTGCAAACCATTTCTCTTTTCTCCCTAGAGCTATTCTGTCATAAAAGGTGAAGATTTTGAATTGCCTACATAAAATATTTCTCTAGAAGTGGAATCTAAGAGGAGATCAAAATCAGATACTAAAACTGAAGAGAATTTTAACTCTATAAAAATTGGCAGCAGCTGCTTCTGTGTAAGGAAAGCACAAATTATCTCTGGATTAACTCTATTACACCAGCCTAGTAGTTACTGCTCCATCATTCTCTCCACAGGAAGGAAGCTGAGAGTAATTTACATCTCTTATCAGGAAAGAAATTGCCAAGGGATTATCAGTTTATCACAGCTTCACCAAGCAGATGCTGTCAGGGAAAACTTTCAAGATGACCTGGGCTGCATTTTAGGATGTAAGAGCAGTGTAATCTATTCCAATAGGACTATTGGGCAGGAAAAGGGAACTGTTTAAAAAGAGGCAAAACACATCCCTATTTCATGAATGGGTTTGGCTGAAAGACTTCTAGACTAGGTCTAGAAGTCCTACGCTGTATAATTACCCCAACTGATCCCTTACAAAGAGCAGTTGATCAGCACTAGATGTGTGCATATCCTGTGTCTTTGTTTCAACTGGACATTCCACTGGCTCTGGCCTATACAAGCAGGTCACAAAAAGTGTAATGCATCACTCTGTGTCCTTCCTTTTTTCCTTTTTAATTGTTGGTCTCATTTAATTTCCAGCCATGTACTTTCAGCTTCTATGCAGCTGTAGCATGGCCATGTGTCTCTTCGTCAGCATCACCTGTACTGGCACCAGGCAAAGTCTCTGCCCCTCTCAGAGCCTGAGCAGTGTTCTCTGCTGATGGTCTTCTCCTTCCTCCCTTCCTTTCAGGGAGGTGCCCACCCTTGATTGAGCCATGGTGCAATGACAGCAGATCCTGCTTATCTCAGCTCCCTCAGATCTCAGTTTTGTGCAGCTTACTGTTCATTGGATGGGCACTATCTAGAATTTAGCATTTCGGTAGTGATTTGTAAAGCTGCCTGAGAGCTTGGAAAATACTAAAACTGGGGGTTTTGCCCAGCTGAAACTGGCCATCTCTATGCAGGGCATGGCTGGTGTTTTTAAGAGGTCCACAAGCAGTGTAGAATAGGTTCATTATCTGGGGAATATTTGGATTTTGGTGGTTTCTGTTTGTTTTATTTGAGTGCTGTTTGTTTTCTGGAGATGACGTTCTAGGTCAGGAATGCATTTGCTGTTACCCTGAATGTGTTTATATGTGTTTCTCCTGTTAAATCAGCTGTCAAGGTGTAAGCATGTGGTTGCCAGTCTTAGAATAGTTCAAGGTTAAAAACTTGAGTGATCTGAGCAGGCTCTGCTGCTGGTGCACAAAGCACTGCTGTGCCTGCAGGAATGCTGCGGACCTGTGTGTGTGAGACAGGCCCAGCACACTCTAACAGACACTCCAGAAGAGCTTTTCTAGTGTCCTTTTACTTCCAATGAGTAAAGCATCTGTCAGCCAGCACTTTATGCATCAGCCCCTCAAGTGAGTATTATGGAAATGGTTGGTTAGACCCACGTCCACTCTACTGTGGGCAGCTAGAGCTGGGGCCACACGTGATGTGTGGGGCTCCTCTATGGATGTGGCAGGAGATTCCTGACCCAGCTCAGAGGTCAGCTTTCCTGTGCGTGTGCTGGTGTATGCACCCATGCCATGGTTTTGCTCCAGCAGTTCCTGACTCCTGGTAGTGCTGCGAGGCAGTCTGACAGCCTGGCGATGCTCCGGGTATTTTCTAAAGAAAGCAGCTTGCTCTGCAGGACAAAACACCTCTTTTATCTTTTTTTATCTTCCTATTTCACGGTCTTTTCCTCTTGCTTTGTGTCTGGCTGGCTTTCCTTCCACCTGCCTGCTCCCTGCCAGCCCCAGCCGTCCTTTCCTCTGCTGGCTGCTGCTGTGCACCCAGGGCTGAGGGGAGATGGGGAGTCGGGTCCCTCTGCTTGCAGTGCTGCCTACCCTCTGATGGGGGTGAGGACTGCAGATAACAGCCGCTGGTGCTGGCAGGTATGAGAAGTCATTTGAGCTGTTGTAAAGGCATCTGGATGATTACAGAGGGAAAAGCAAGAGCTGATGATGCTGCAGTGTGGCCATTCTCCACAACCTCCCACCATTTCTCACAGTCGTTGTGCTGGGGACTTCCTTGGCTGTGTTGGGAGCTAGGATTTTGATAGCTCTCACCTATTACTTAAAAACACCTGCGTACACTGGGTTATAAATGCCATTTAAACTCTAGAGAAACAACATGCATGCTGATATCATTTCATCCTGAAATAAAGAGGCTGTTGGTGGCATCCTGGCTATCCTGTCCACAGGGAGTGCTCCCCAGCATGGTGATGTTGAAAGGAAAAAGCCCAGTTCTTCAGCAGCAGCATTTTGGGGCTGGAGCAATACCCAGTACCACTGCCAACAGGTGCCTGTGCCATCAAGTGTCTGGGAACATGGAATGCCATGTTTCTGAGTGGTGTGAAAAAAAAATTACCATGTCCTTAGGTCATCTTCAAGCTCTTTAATTATTGAGAGCTGACAGATAAACTCCTGTGCTGGCGCAGCTTCTTCCCAGCCTGCTGCATTCATTGGTTCTCGACATCATTAATAGAACAGTAATTCTTACTGGGCATTGATTGCTCTCCTGTGTTCAGGGCTCAGGAGATGAGAGCCAACACAATATACCCCTGTCTCTCTCTTGCCCTTCAGCTCTGTGTTGCTCCCGTGGCATCGCCTGGTCTGCAGGTATCTGTTAGGTTTTGACCCTTCTGCTGCTCTTGCAGTGGGAAGAGCATCTTCATCAAACACCTTCTGCCTCCCTCCTGCTGTCAGCATCCTGCACCTTGCATGTGCTGTCTCTGCAGAGCCTTCCCAGGCAGCCTCAACCCATGCTGAACCATCCTGTGCTATAGCAGCAGAGCTGGAGCAAGAAGGGATTTGGCCTCATCCACCTGTAGCCATGCCAGCTTTTGGTGATCTGGGTTGCTTTGATGTTTACCCATCAGTTTGTAAAGATCAGGCCACTCATCCTTGTCCCTTCCCAGGGTGTTTTAACAATGCTCTTGCAGAGGATGCCCAGGTTGGAAACACTAGGGTATGGAAGTAGTGGGGACATAGATGTTATTTAACTGAAGGTAACAATAAACTAATTAATGCAGTGCCATCTTGTGACATTGCAGAGATCTCTGGTGTAGTAGCTTAATGTAGGCTTGGTCCTTACAGTTGTCAGAGGTTTCCCAGATGGATGGGATGCTATTCAGATAGATACAGTGCTGTTCAATTGAATAGGATGACTGTGCTCCCTGTAAGGGGGCAGAACTTGGTTAGGTGAATACAGTTGTGCTGTATTTAATAACTTCCTTATTAAAACCTTTGCTGGAGGAAAATGTAATCCTGCTTTCCCAAAGGGCATTAATGTATCTGGTGAGGTGCAACCACAACATCTGAAGCCCTAATTGCATCAAAGTGTTCCA
Organism: Loriculus beryllinus; assembly: GCA_039877255.1. Classification (NCBI taxonomy): domain Eukaryota; kingdom Metazoa; phylum Chordata; class Aves; order Psittaciformes; family Psittacidae; genus Loriculus; species Loriculus beryllinus. The sequence goes on along the minus strand of JBCJKH010060616.1, from coordinate 6,846 downwards.
TTTTAGCGGACACAAAGCAGAAGCTTCACCTGATTTCATTACACTTCCCAGAGTACAGCTGAAACTTGTCCATGGCAACACATGGTTGTTGAGTGAGGAAATGGAAAGCATGCTGGCAGCCAGGCTTCCCAGCAGTGACACCACACTTTGTGGTACTTAAGGGGGATTTATTAGTGTTTTAACTGATACCATTTGAGGTCACCCTTTTCTTGTAGGTATTCCTGAAGAGCGATCGCGTTGCCAGGATGGTGCAGAGCGGAGGGTGCTCAGCGAATGACTCCCGGGAGGTCTTCAAGAAACACATTGAGAAGAGGGTGCGGAGCCTGCCAGAAATTGATGGCCTCAGCAAGGAGACGGTGCTGAGCTCCTGGATGGCAAAGTTTGATGCTATTTACCGTGGGGAAGAGGATCCTCGCAAGCAGCAAGCCAGGATGACTGCGAGCGCTGCCTCGGAGCTCATCCTCAGCAAGGAGCAGCTCTACGAGATGTTCCAGAACATTCTGGGGATCAAGAAATTTGAGCATCAGCTTCTGTACAATGCATGTCAGGTAAGGACCTTCTGCCAGGCTGGGTGGGAATGGAAAAGCGTTCCTTACGGAAGGGCTCGCCAATGGGAAATGTTGCTGTTATGAATTGGGCTGGACAGGGCTGGTTTTGAGAGGTGTTTCACTAAGGAAAGAAGCTTTGATTCATGGTGGAACTTCTACACTGCCAGTTTTGCTCTCTCAGGCTTATGCTTTTCTCCTGGAATCCCATAGGATTGCTGACACGGGAAGATTTTATTCCTCCAATTCTGTGTCTGGATGAGCAGGTCTTTGGCGGTGCCTAAGCGGGCTGTTTTGCTGTGACTTTCTTGCCTTTCCTCTGTCACATCACCAGTCTAAACAACAGAAGTACCTTCTGTACCTGCAGTAACGTTATTAGTACTTGAAGCTCTGATGCCCCTGGGTGGATGTCTTGTGCAAACTCGCTTCTTGAAGTTGTACAGGCTGTCCTTAAGTAGAGGAACCTCTGCTGACCCCTGCATGCCCATGGTGGAAGGAAAGTGTCCCAAACTCCTATGACCTCAGGGTGGCTCTGCTTGCACTACAAATTCCCAGATAGATGAAAACCTTTCCCATTCTGCTTCTTGCTTCCCCCCCCACCCCGAGTACCAGCCAGTTCCCCAAAGGCACAGAGTTGGAACTCTGCAGAGCTGCATGCATTTGCAGCAGCTCTTGCTGAGGGCTGTCAGTGGCTGTCCAGGCTGGTGGTGACCCAGATTATAGTCCCCTGCAACCAGACATAAATATCACAGTTGGGATGAAGGATGTCAGAGTCACTGGGAGGGTAAGGTGATGCTGTGGAAAGTTTACAGAGGAGGAGCAGAACTCAGTCTCTTCCCCCTAATTCAGAGTTTCAACTTGTTGAAATGAATACAGTTGAGACTAATTCTGTCCGTCTTACATCTAGACATTTTGAATTCTTTTCAGGACATAGGAAATAATTTGATTTGTGTTTTTTAAATACAGATCTTGCATTTGTTCTTCATCTTAAAGATGTAAAGAGCTTATCTTGCATTTGTACTTCATTTCAGGCCTTAATGGCAGAATGAGGAGAGGATAATAAATGTTCCTGAGTAAGGCATCTTTGTAGCAAAAGGGGAACAGCAAGGACTGCACTGGTCCTCATAAATCATGTTTTCAAAACAAATTTTGTGCCTCCACCCTGTCTTGGAGGACTTTAAAATCAAACCCATAATGTTTTCAATGATGTGTTGAGAGCTGAGTCAGTTCTGCAGTGTTTTGGTTTTTGAACTTAAACCAACTCAAGCCCTGTGTCTCTCATCCTCTCTTGACCTGTGCTTGTCTAATGAACTAGGGTGGTTTTGTATGAGCATGTAAGTGATGCTACCCTCTTGCTTTGTGGTTCCCAGTGATGCATAAGGCAGTATTTAATCATGACTGCTTTGCTTTGTGGGTGATCTCTGCTTATGAGAGCCTTTCTACTATGAACCCAGTGGCTGCTCCCTACAAATTGCCCTGTTGCATCAAGCAGCCTGTTTCCTGCAGTAGGTCCTGGTTTTACTCTGAAAGTTGAAGGATTTAATTCTGGGTTTTTCCTAATACTTGGAGGCAGCAAACCTGTAATTTAAGCTTTTAGAGAAAGATGTAATTTCTGTTGAAAGTGAATATTAGCATGGGAGTTACTCTGGTTTAAATACCTGAATAGTGAGGATTAGCTATGCAGAAGGAAGAGTCCTTTATATGGCTCAGAAAGCTGCAAGGCCAGCAGTGTTTCGGCTGGGGCACAGCACAAGTGATGATAGTGCTGTGGTGCTGGTGTGATGGGGTGGAATCCGGTTGCTGCTGCTGCTTCTCCCATTAGATGCTGCAGGGAAAGAAAGCTACTGTGGGCACACAGGGAAACTGCAGGCTTTGTTGTGGGGGACCCTTATTTTGGTGCTACTTGTGGTCATGTCATTTGGGCTATACCAGAGGGATCTCTGGAGCTCTCAGGGCATCAGCAGCCTCTAGGAGAGCAGCAATAGTTGCTTTGCATTTCTGTCTTGCTAGGAAGCACCAGAATCCTGTTGACCACTACTACTTCCTGCAGGGTCTCAGCCATCGATTGCAGCCAATCTGTTGTAGGATGTAAGTGAAACCTATCAACCTGCAAATGTTGTTTGCTTAGCCTGTATGGGTTGTTCCTGGCAATAGTTGAAAGTACACACCGCTTGGCTAGTGTGTTTTCTGTAGCAGAGCTGCAGGGGAGAGCAGGGAATGAGTGAGCAGTGATGTGGTAACCTGCCCCTTTTTCCCCATGAGAGTTTCTTCCTGATCTCTGATGATGAAGCATTGGCATCAGCCCTGAAGCAGGGCATTTTTTCCCTTTTCCTCTTAAATTTTAGTAGCAAATTATTTTCTACTCCAAAAGCTTTTGCTGTTCACCCAGGGCAGATTTCTAAGCCACAGCAGCAGCTGGGTGCCTGATTGCTGTAGGCTGGAAGATGCAAGTCAAGCCCTCGGTACTGCCCTTCATGGCTTGGAAACTCTCCTGTGCTGTAACCCCTTGGACCGTGCTGAGCTGCTCTGTGCTGGCAGCATCTCCTGTGTGGGAAGTCTGACATCAATTAGGGAGCCAGAGGCACCTGCTGATGTTACAGCACTAAACCAGGGATATCTGGAGAGAGGACACTTGTGTGTACAACGTTGCAGCTGCATGGATGGGTGCTGGGTGGGAGAGGACTGGAGGCAGCTGAGGGATAGGAATGGTTCCGTGCTTTGCAGGTACCTGTGTTACGGGCATGGCAGGGCTGGGACATGCTTCTGCAAGAATTCTTTCTAGCTGCTGATTCTCTCTGTTCCACCACCGTTCTGATTTTCATTAATCTTCATTTGCCACATCTGCCTGTCTCTGTTTGACAAGCCATCTCCTGTAAACACCTCTGCCCTGCAGCCTGTCCTGAAACCAGCAGCAAGCTCCCTTCCCTCATGAGTTTAGCAAACACCTCTTAGCCCATAGCCATGCTTGCAGCACAGAGCTCACCTTCTGGGCTTTGAGACACTGGTTCCATAACCCCTATGAATGATAATTTATTCCCATCATGCTGTTTTGTTTCAGTCTGGATTGTATTTTGGTTACAGTCAGCCTCAGCAGTGCTTGTTTCCATCCCTGTAAAGACACACTGACTCTTGTCTCACCAGAGCTGATTGGAAGTACAGCTTGAATCTTTTTCTTAACATTTGATTGATGTTTCTCACCAGTTTGATAAGAACAAACTATTTTATATATTGTGTTTGTGAATGAGCTTTAAGCAAAGGAGAACACTGGTATTTTCCTGGATATACTGAAGTTACAATATTCCCCGAGATGCTGCGCAGGCTCAAGTACTACTCATTAACACATTTGACTTCCTCCCTCAGGCAGTGTACAAGCAGCTCCTGCCAGAGCCCACCGTAGACCCTGGCTCTCAGCCTGCCGTGGTGTCAGCCACAGGCTGTACACTGAGACTGAACAAACCTCCCAAACAAATCTGGGGGCAGTCAGGCTTCCCAGCGGCTCTTTGGCACCGTACATGATACACTTGCTTTTGACCTATACTTGTCTGCCAGTTATGGGTGGAATTGGGAAACAGGGCCTTTTCTCTGGCAGAGCATCAGAATGCCATCACTCTTCGTGGTGCTGTTAATGCAGTTCATGAGTCGATCACCTGTGCTTAGAAAAACAAAGCTTCTGCTGTTGTTCTTGTTGGCTGGGGCTGGCTGTGCTGCTGTGCTCTCCCCTGCTTTGTTGTGCAGGGTGAAACTGCCTCAGAGGCTGTGCAAAGAGGCAAGGGGTAAGAAGGCTTTGCCTAGTTGTTGTCATCCTAAAGCATGAGCATGAGCAGTGCTGAGAGCCCCAAACATTGCCTTGAACTTCTGCTATCTGGAAGAAGGTACTTTTCGCTCTGTAGTCTCCTGTTACATCATGCTCACTAATTGCATAACAATTTCATGGCTGGAACAGCATTTCCATTCACTTCTGACCTAATATATTGTGCAGAAGGAGGATGATTGCTAGAGGAATTATTTAATGCAATATCCCCAGGTGGTATGAGATAAGTGTATTCTTAATGTGATGGCAGTGATATGGCAGGATCTGAGATAGCAACGGAGCAAAAAGGATTGATGCAGTTGGAAAGGCTTTTAGGAAACAGAGCTGGGAAGTGGTGCCGTGGCAGAACAGTTGTGGAGATAAGGGTGTTGTTAAGCACAACCTCTGACTAGAACATTTTAAATAATACACAGAGGCTTAAGGTTTTTGCATAACACACACTATGTGGCTTTGATGTTTCTGGTCCGCTGGAGTCAGCTTTGGGAATTGAGTATCTGGCTCCAGCAGCGAGCTCCTCTGCTGTTTGAGAGGCATTGTGGAGGGAGAGATGTGTTTCAATCTTGGGTTTCTGGTGCAGAACCCATTGGCAAGTCTTGAGTGTAGCGCTTCTGCTTTGCAAGTAACCTGTGGCTGTGGGAGAGTCCTACAGAAGCTATTTTCTGTAAGTGTTGGGCAGTTCCAAGCTTGGGTCTTTGCTGCAGCGAGCATTTCCTCGGGCACAATCCCCGTGTTTCTCATTGACCTTCATAACTGCTGAATTGCAGCAGCAGCTCAGGAAAATCAGGCTGTGGTGTTCTCCTGCCTTGTTCTTCCCCAGCTGTAGGGCAGTGATTTACTTTCCTATCTCAAGCTGTGTTTGAAGTCATTTTTAGCTACAGCGGGAAGGAGCTGGTACAGCGCTGTTCAGTTAATCCAGCAGCAATAGCTGATGTCCAGGCCACATGGTGAGCTGCACGCTTCCATCCTCCTGCTTCGGAGGAAGACTCTGGGCTGTCCAGGCAGGACTGTGAATTCACAGGCTTCGCAATCAGACTCTCTCTTCTTTCCTGAGCCTGAAGCATCCCATACACTGTGGCATTCCTGTTAAATGTGCAGAAACACCAATGCTAAGCTTCCGATTTCATCTAATTCCCTTATATATTAGATTTGAAAGCAAATAGCTAAGTATACAAATATCAGTTGTACATAATAATATATGGTTATGGTTTTTCAGCATCTATTCCTGCCCATCCAGGTAGAAGGTAAAACATCAGAAGGATGCATGTGTGGATGAGCTACAACACAGACCAAGTCCCATTGCTGTCTTGTTGCTATTTCATGTGGAGGAATGAAAGTCTCTTACAAAACAATTTGGATTGCACTTGTAAGTTTTGCTGTCCTGTGATTTTAGTAAGGAAACATTTCAACACAAATTTTGCCCATCAGAGCTGGCTTAAAATTAGAATTCACTGTTTTGACGTTTATTTTTGCAGCTGAATTGGGACACTGTGTCCAAAGGCTGACATTTCTCACAAAACACAAAGTTCCCCTGCCAAGAAAATTGGTTTCAGAAGTGTTAGCAGAAAAGATCTTTAGGATTTCTGTCCTGAATCAAATGTTTGATTTTAGCTCAAGTCAGTATTAAAGATAATCTGCTGAGGTGATGTCTTGCCTCCTGTCCCTCTCTCATCTCTGCAGTTCAGGTTTGTTTCTTGACTCACTGTGGTGCATTGAGCCTGTTGCAGAGATGCTGTGGTGGTACTTGGAACATTCAGCCCAAATTAGGGAGAGACAAGTAAGAACAGAAACTCCCATGAGGCACTGTAGCAGCTCACAGTAAGATGAAGGTTTAGTTGACCTCTGAATAGGTGTTTGGTTTGTGTGTATCCAAGTATTTAATTTAGTTTGCTGTGATGCAAACTTCCCAGCCTTGTCTTATAGTGAGAACTGAGCCCTAGGGTCATCGTACACAGCATGGAGTTACCTGTCTGTACACATCTCTTTCTTCAATTCAGAGATACAGGGGTTTAGAATTAGATCACTCCCTTCTGCTCCCTGCTTATCATTTTTGAAGAACATAAAGCAATTGTTATTTATCCTAGCTTCATCTTGAAGCTCAGTGCCTGTGAAATGGCCATCTTAGTGCTGGGTGTTTAAGCACTAACACTGATCCCTCCAAAAGTGCAGGAGGTCTTCAGCCTCAAGAGTCCTTCCAAACTGGAAGTATTCAAGGCTAGGTAGGATGGGGCTTTGAGCAACTTGGTCTAGTGGAACGTGTCCCTGCCTGTGGCAGGGGGTTGTAACTGGATGACCTTTAAGGTCGCTTCCAACCCAAGCCATTCTAGGACTCTATGAAACAGGCCATCATGGTGGTGGCAAGCTGGGGCTGCAGGCAAGGACTGATGATCCTCTATGGGCACCTCTCTCCAGACTGGATGCCTAGATGCTGTGGACAGACAGTAGCTTTGGTCAGTACTGCTGTTCCCTTTGCAAAGCCCTAGGGCATTAGGT
>JBCJKH010060615.1:0-13150 GCA_039877255.1 Loriculus beryllinus | reverse complement strand
TAAGTGGGTTACACTTGGCTGAATTGGACTAAGCCAGGCTGAAGTGGGCTAAGGTGGGCTCAACTGGGCTAAAGTGGTCTGAAGCAGGCTAAACCAGACTTAAGTGGAGCACAGTTTCAAAACATGTTTAAGTGGACCTTATATATTCCTGCAAAATACCATGTAGATATTCCATTTATGACCCATGAGTAGTACATTTGTGCCTATACCACTGTCACTCTTGTCTAGCTAACTATCTTGCTTGTAAGAATTAGTGTATTTGTGAGATAGTGAATTTATGAATCAATGAAGTACTACCCTAGAAACTTAACAAATTAGACTACTCTGTTAAAAGGAGATTGCCTCCTCACAATACTCCTCACAATACTCCCTGGCAGTGTTCAAGACCAGGTTGGACGAAGCCTTGTGTGGCAGGGTTTAGTGTGAGGTGTCCCTGCTTATGACAGGGGGGTTGGACCTACATGACCTTAAGGTCCTTTCCAACCCTAACTATTCTATGAGTCTATGAATACTCACGCCTTATTCTACTTCACCCACTTTTCACTTCCACTTCATCTTCCACTTTTTGCTTGTCCTGATATATAAAATTCTTAGGCAGAAATTAAGGTAGAAATAAGTATCACTGAAATTAACAAAATGTTTTCTGAAACAGTACTACCAAAATAAGCAAGTACTGAAAGTCTGAGATGTTATGTTTTCCACTTATCATATTAACTGAAAGCCATTTAATTCAGTCAGTTAATACCAATTAACTTATCTGTTCACACCATCTTATGAAAAGATACTGGGTTAATAGAAGTTCACAAAACATAGACAAAAATGTGGACAGATTTTACAAAAAGCTTAACAACTTCCAACAACAGAAGTAATTCAATTTTGTACTGTAAAAGGGGAAGCAGTGGAGTTCATGTTTGTGGAGTTATATTCTATATGCTACGAAGTGAATTGGAGTATATTTTCCAGAGAGAACACCTGTGTGGGCAGAGGACAGGCTGACTGAGCTAACAGGGCTATTCCACCCTTAAACTCTTCCATTTCATGATTAAACGTCATTGATCTGACTGCATACACAGCGTTTCTTTCAAATAAGTATTATAAAATGCAACAATTGGATTACTGTCAACTCCTAAAATTCTGTTCAATGGATCGTCTCTACTTTCATTTTTCTTGCTTGAACATTTCACTTCTTTGGCCTTTTGGGGAAGTTTTCTGTTCCTTTTTCTTTCTTTTCTTTCTTTTTAATTCCCGAGAAGTGTCTGAGTGGCATTTTTAACTAGGACCAATGCGTTTAAGATAACACCTGGTCAGAAATTGTAGTCATAGAGCTGCTTTTCTGTCACTGTAGCAGGGTATAATAACCTTAAGGTACCTGTATCTAGCAAACATATGCTTCACATATGATCTTTCTCATGTCACTTTATGTTACAGATGTTTTCATTACATTATGTGACAAGGATGGCTGTGAGGCTTGGAATGACTAAATACTGTCAAAACTCTGGCAGCACAGGTCACTGCATTAAGATTCCTCACTCAAATGAAATATGCATCAAACATATCAAACAAGATACATGACAATAGTGAGGTGACAACATAAGAAGAAGCCCTCTTCGTTCTTTGGAATTAGCATAAGAGGATTTACAATGACATTTCATGTTTTGCAACTAATATAAAATATGAGGTGATTTGTATCAATCGTTAGTTAACCTGTAGTGTTTGAAAGTGGTCACTCTCAAAACATTAATACTAAAAAAAATTACAGATGTTTTATTTTTCTTTAATGATAGTTTTCCAATGCAGTGTTTTGTGATTGAAAAATTAAAGTTAATATTTTTGTTTTCTTATTTTAGGCATAAATTGTAGGTACATTCTTGCATTTAGTAGATGTCTCTTTCTGTGTATCACTTTTCCAGTTATGTTAATATTTGCAAATATCATACTAGTATTATTGAACTTATAGTCATGAGTTTGACCTGAGAATGATATGTGCCTAATCATAATCACACCAATCATAGTGCATGAGCTTAAAATAAACACCTCTTGGTTAGTGGAAGATTTCTTGTAGAAACAGAAAGACATGGAAGAGAATTGAGAGCAAAGCTCCTAGGAATAGTGACTATTAAGAGATACAGGGGATTTTTCATTTCAGCCATTTTATAAATCATCTTCTAAAGAAGCAGAGCTTGCAGATGTCAACAGGACTCCAAACTATTGCAACTTCTGTTTTTAAACCGCCAGGACACAACAACAGTCCTCACTGCTGTTACTAGTAGACTTACCACTACATTAATCAGTTTCTTTCTAACATCTGAAGAAACCTGTTTACATACCTTTTAGAAAGTTAAATGTTTCCTTTTAGCGTGCAAATCACCTCTTGTTTTGTAAACACATTTCCAAATGACCTGAAAATGTGTTCCAAACAAATCTTATGACAACTCAATGCCCTGGGTTCAGCAGTAGCTGTCGGTTTTTTCTCCTTTCTGGTGGCTGGTGTAGCTGTGTTTTGACTCGGCCTGGGAACAATGCTGATAATACTGATATTTACTTTGACCAAGGACTTTGTGAGTCTCATGCTTTGCCGGGGAGGCCGGGAGGAAGCAGGGACAGGACACCTGACCCAGGCTGACCAAAGAGATATTCCATACCACAGCACATCATGCCCAGAATGTAACTGAGAGGGACCCGGAAGGACAGACACTTCCTGGTCGCGCTCGTTTTCGGCGGGTGGTATTAAGACAAGGGGGGCACAAAAGCACAAAATGTATCAGTTCTAAGTAATGTTAAGTTTGATGGCTTTGTAATGGAAAATAACTGCAACTGCGGTGCTTGAAGGTAGCTGACACAGTTTCAGGTCTGTAGGACCTCAGTACAAAGGGTGCAAGAAAAGCAGAATAGAAAAACAGGACCTGGGGATGTGGAGTATCTGGAACTAGGAGATGTCCAGGAGAGGCACAGATAAATAAAAGGACAGGACGATTGCTATGTTTGTGGTGTTAATAAACCCATTAAACTGGTGTAAACATCTACTGGGGAGTATCCCAGACTAGCAGATGTCCAGGATGGGAGCAGTTAAACTCACTGATTAGTAGAAGAATGGGATGATTGCTATGACTGTGCTGTTAATTAAGCTGGTGCTTCAAAGACTGCCTGAAGTTATGAAGATTGTTGAGAAAAGTAAACTACCCTTAAAGACCGCCATCACATGCATGTATGTGGGAAACATTCTGGAAAATAATGTAACATGCCAGGGACCATAAAAGGGTGGCCTGTATAGCAATAAGGGGACACACATTAGGAGGAGCTATCCCCCGTGTCTCCTGGCGCCGCAATAAAGAAAACCTGCTTGTCAGCTTGAAACTCAGTTGGCGAGTTTGTTCCTGCAGTTTTCTCTGAATCAGTATCGTACTTTCTTCCCTTATTATTTTCTAATCGTTATTATTATTGGTGGTAGCAGTAGTGATTTGTGTTATACCTTAGTTACTGGGCTGTTCTTATCTCAGCCCGTGGGAGTTACATTCCTTCAATTCTCCTCCCCATCCCTCCGGGACCGGAGAGGAAGGGGTGGAAGAAAGCAGGGGGGGGGGGGGGGGAAAGGGAGGGGAGTAGGAACTGGGTTTAAACTACGACAACTTGGAAGGGAACAAGTTCTCCTGGAAGTGACTCAGAGGACCTATTTCTCTTCACTGACAGGAGTCCAGAGCAATTGATTTCCCAGCCCGGGTGTCTAAACTTCAGCAGTTGGACTACTTGCCGATGAATCTTCTCCAAGAACCATTGCCACATTGAAGCAAGGGAGATCTCCTGGAGCACAAACCACAATCCTCCAGTACCATGTCCCTAGTGCTGTGAGGGGCAGCAGACGGGCAGCCCATGCCCAATGGCCTTACTGCAACGGCTGCAGGGATAGCCTGTCCCTTGTTCCCTATGCAGGACACTCAGGATCAAGGGAGCTCCTTTCTGCACAAGGGCTAACCTGCTATGTAGTGGAGTGAGGGCTGGTCCTCATACATTATTTAACTGTATGGAAAAAGAAAAGGAAGCCAAGATGTAACTGCAGAGCAGCCCTAAAATTAGTTCAGAAAACTATGTGATGAATAACATGGAAAGGTTTCCTCTTATAACCAGATCTGTATAAATAGTGAGAAAAGCAAATAGCAATGTGTCTCTGTTCCAGACTAAATAAATATTCTGCTACTGCAGATTCTGTTGAAAGTTGAGCTTGCACTTGGTAAATAAAGAGACCAGATTAGCAGCAGGATTCGTAGCCTTTTATATTTACTAACATATGCAAAACAACAAAGACAACGCTCTTATAGCTCTTCATATCTTCACAACACTTTGTAAACATTACCTCGCCATATACCTCAATAAACTCCTATGTGTTCTCAACACTCCACCAACACCCAGCTTTAACCAGACACATACACTGAGGGAAGGCTGGCTTCCCTCTATGTCCAGCCTTTTTCCTCCCCTACTAGGTGGCTAGATATAGCTGTGGTCTTTCGTCATTTACACTTACAGCAGATAAATCAGTATACAGTTACTGGACTGTAAACCACTACTATTTTTTGTTGGCTGGTGAAATGATCCAGAGCCCACACTCAGTTCCCTGAGCCATCTAATACCCTTGCTACAGCCACTGCATAATTAGTCACAAGCTATACCATAAGCTTCCACTATAATCACCCATTAAAATTTTTCCTTACTTACAAAATGTTTAAACATGTGTTATTATATCATGGCTGATATAATCATGGCTGACAATGTGGGTGGGGAGGTGAATAAGATTTTTTTGGTCCATTTACTTTTTCCAGTGCCCAAAAGCTTTGCCAAAAAGGCAAGAAAGGAAGCAATCACTCAAACAATCCAATAAACATCCTCTTCATGTGGGTGATCTCACGATATAGCAACTACAGTAACTATAATAGTTACTAAAAGAAACTTTTCTACACCAGATAAATTATCTTACCCACACAAAATGTTTTTCTAGCAGAAATAGGTGGTATGCTAAGACATTTACACTAACTGCCATTTGTTGGTTAGCATTATAAAATCTCTTCAAGAATGAAGAATTTGGAGGCATCTGTCTATATGGAGAATACTATCACAAGCCTGGACACCATTTCCCTACCACCCATGTGTAGGTTTCTTTAACAATGAAGAGAGACACCATGCGATGTGAACCACCCTGAAGGTGTCTGCCCTTCTCCATTGACAAAAGAAGAAGATGACAAGGTCAGCTAAGCTCCTTACCTAACAATGCTCAGAAAAGTGCCTAATATTAAGGAAAATTCATTCTGTCTGATACCTGTTTGGTATGGTCATGCTCCCCTGGAGTACAAAATGGAGTTTCACACAGGTCTTCACTCAATGAACTGCTCTCTGCTTTCACATATAGCTGATCTCCATTCTTCTCTTTCAAACCTTCTTACAGACAAATCGTTTCCTTTAAACCTTTCCCCGAGTAAAGACTTTTCCTCTATCCCATGCTTGTACTCGACTGGTAACTAATGCGTCTGGCTTTTTTTACCTAGAAGTTAACACTACTAAGTTTTCTGGGCAAAAATCTGCTACTCTCGTATGTTCAACACAGGCTTGTGTACAGTAAGAGTGGAAGGAGATGACATAACCCTTGTTTATAGCAGTACAGATTTTCCTGTACTCCTGCATTGCCTTATATTAAATAATCTTCAAACTTCAGCTGACTGCCTGAGGACAATAGGCACATGCTGGTATTTGTAGTAAGAGGCATTTTCACTGTGGTTTCTTGAGAGTATCAGGAAAACGGTAGATTTTTGAGGAACAAATAAGATAGAGACCCTGTAGATGTGTTAAAAGAGGTCAAGCTGTGGCAGTTAATTAAAAAAGAAAAAAAAGAAAAAGTAAAAAAAAAAAAAAACTTCGGAAAAAGGAGTTTTCTGATGGCCAAAAGCAAAAAAAAAAAAAAAAAAAAGAAATGTATGAAACCTGGAGCAAAATAGAGGAATGGTGTAACCTTGGATAGGATAAGAGGATCCTCTGCTTCTCTGTTAATCACTCCATCACTTTCTTACACGTTTGAGGCTTTCTTTATCCTCTGCAACCAATATTTGAACTAATGGTTCATATTCAGAGTAATAAAAGAGATGTAAATTTTGAAGAACACTGAACATCTGCATTGCCCATGCACAGCAAGCACTGAAAATTTTATCAACTTTATGTGGGAATCTAACCCTAACTTTACATATATGTGCTTGAAAGTGATTGTCTAGATATAGGATGAGATTTTATCTGGTAAATCTCAGGTGAATATTTAGCATCCTTATCGTTGCTCCCTGAATAGAAATTCTTGAGAGCAGTTATGGAAACAAATTCTGGGCAAGCAGAAGTAACTTGGAAAACTTCACATTCTTTGAGCAAATGCAAGCGCTTAAAATCATGTAGTTTGCTTCTTCCTTTGACAGCTTTGAAGCCAAATTTTTACAAGTTTTTAGACCTTTTTTTTTTTCCTTTTCTTTTCTTGTAAGTTTTTCTTAAGGCTTATTGTGTAACTTTGACCTATAGCACTACCACGGAAAATAGCTGAAAATGAATATTTTGTGAGATCAGTGCTGTAAACATACAATACTGTCCATGCTGCATGTACCAAAAATACTCTGTAGATCCATAACACACTATACAGTGATAGGCAAAATGTAACATTTTTGAGTAGCGGTGCCATTACAAATAATGGTGTTGCCTTAGATGAACAGTGTGTTTTCGGACAATGAGCTGCTTCATGGGTTTCATGCATTTCTATTTTGCCCAGTATCCATATCTAAACCATTTCATGAAAGTCACACACCATTTCTTTGCACATAAACAACATTCCTCACATAGAAGACCAAGTTGATCAGCTTCCTTGAATAACTACTTAAAGGAGAGATGATGAATTTATTCCCTATTCTGTTTGGAGTGGCATTTTTTACATGCTGCCATGCTGTGATGAGCACTTTATGAGGCATAGCTGACTGGCTCTAATACCGTTTGATCCTTTATAAATTAAGAGGCAAGAGGCTGCAGCCTATCGTGTAACTCCATTACTGGGATTTGGATTAAGAGTGTCTTGCACATGTTATTGTCTCTCTTTTAGCTGCTACATGTTAAGTGCCTTGAGAATAGTTTTTGGAAACCTTTTTCTCTACTCATCCTTGTACTGCCCATCTGGGTTCTCTGAAAGGATCTATTTGCCAGTGAGCTGCATGAGCCTGAGTGTGAGGAAAAATCCAGCAATCATCAGAGAAAAAGAGTAAGTGTAGAAAGATTTTTTTTTTCTGTTTATTTCATTTCCATCTGCATTTCAAAACTAATCCCAACTACTAGAGTAAATGCTTCTATTTGGATAATTATTTCTACGTTCACCCTATAAGGATTTTAGCCGTTCTGCTATGGCAGTGATTGTATTCCCAAAAGATCTGTTATAGTAAGTATAACATCAGGTACAGTTAGGCTTTTTCCTTTCTTTTTTGAAGGTTGGTGGGGTTTTTAAGTTTGAATACAGCTTGCTTGCTCTTGCATTCTGCTGGGTATGGAACTTCCTACTGCAGGGCACTACTCCCACCCCAAGTCACACAGCTCCTGAACACCCAGCAGATCGGCCATGTGGAATTTTATGGGAAGGAATAAAATTAGTGGAGAGGAGAGAAATGACAGTTTAGATCTCTTCCTGCTGCCATACTGATACTTTTATTCCAGAGGGCCAGTAGAGCTAGGCAGGGCTGTGCAGGGCGAGGCCAAATCCTATACCATGACAGAGAGAAGATACACAGCACTCTTACTGTCAGGAACATTGTCCCTGAAAGGCAGAATGTTTAAATCCAGCTACATTTCCTTGCACTTGTGGGCATCTGGGCTTTCATTATTGCATCAAACATCTTGGAGCTAAGAGATGCAATTAGCAACTTTGATAGTGGGATGTTGTCTCTTAATATGTCTTCCATGGTGACTGATATTGTGGTGACTGATATTGTTACCTTTATTCTTCCAGACAATTATTTTCCCCCATCAAATCAAATCAATATACTCAGAGATTATATAACCACCCCTCTGTGTACATTATAATACCTTTATATCATCAGAGGCCAGCTCCAGGCAGCAGCACTGACAGCCACCAGTGGGGAGGTCTTGGCAGATTCACCAAGAAGTTTTGCTACATCACAAAACTCTGACTGAGGCACATGAGAGCTGAAGACAGCCACCATTAGGTGCTCTGTCACCTACACAGTGCAGCTTTCCAGGGGTAATGAAATTAGAGTGTAACTGCTGCCAAGACAGCTTTCCTGGTTCGTTAAGATTTTTTCCCATCACTAGCCATGGGATGCGACTAGAATGCTGCTAGAATGTGTAGCATTCACAAAAGCAGCCATGTATTCCCATAGTCAAACTGTTATCACAGCCAGAGATGACCTAAACATACCTATGCTCTGATCCACTTCATACACTCTCATGATCCCCGGCCTTCTTAAAAATCGGAGTTGCATTTTGAGATAAATAGAGGGAGTATAGTGAGATGTTTGTCCTGTCCTTATGCTTTTTTAAACACCCACTTTTGGCTACTGACTGGTACAGAGAGTGGACTAGAATCATGGATATGACCTAGTACAACCATTCTTATAGTCTCTAATAAAAGAAGATTGCAGAGCAGCCAGGGAATCCAGGAGGCACTTCTGTTTGAAGGAAAGGCATTCACATGCTCCAGTGACAGGCAGCCATCCAAAACACTAAGGTAGATGAGTGGCAATAAACTCTGTAGATAAGCAGATGGCTCCCAAGCTACAGAATGAGTTTACAACAATAAATACTAATGGTCTTAAGCTATTTTACGAACTTCTTACAAAACTCCAGAGCAAGATGTCTGAGCTTTTTAAACATCAAAGCTATTTTTTAAAAGTTGATTTATACAAGCCAAAATAAATAATTCAATTTTCAGTTAAAACTTGCAGACCACAAAAATAGCATCAAAATTTTTTTCCTAATAATCCTTTCTGGCAAATGGATTTCTGGGCCATGCCCTTCATATCTTTATATAGTCCAGTTATTGTTCTGCAACTCTTTCAGTGCAGTTGGAGAACAGCAGCTGAAGTCAGATTAAATCTGGGCTGCTGTGGCCCTATCCTCTGCCTTGGAGGAGCCCTGCACTGCCAGCCATACTGTCCTGTCCCTTTCTGTTTTCTTGCTGATGGCATTTGTGCAAGCAGAAGGTGAATCTCTCCAGGAAACTTATTTGGCTGAAGGCAAACCACTACTTTCTTTCACTGGTCTTGTTTTCAGTCAAATCAGCTCCTTCAAATTCTCCAGGTAGTGCAGAGACAAGGAGGAGGACATGCATGGCGAGGGACAGGGGAGACAGGCAGCCTCACTCTAGCTGAGTGTTAGCTACTGAGGAGCTCTGCTGCTACCAAAACAATGAGACACCCTGGTTCTGCAAGTCACTGGATGATGCAGTTTACTGGTTTAGTTGAGACCTTTAATTTGATCTGTAAACTCTCAGAAAAGGCCACCCTGTAAAATGGATCAACCAGAAAACTGGGATGCTTTACATTGTTTCAGCAACTTGCCCGCTGTGAGAGGACATTAAAGAACTGCTTGACCCGTATGTTGGGGCAGAGCATTTCTCCTCCTTTTAATGCCTGGTCTTGCTCTTTCTAAGGTTCCTATACAAGACTCTGCTTTCATTCCTTGCTAGTTTTTATGAATAGAAGCACACATTTATATCAAGTAAGATTTCTCTCTCACACCTTCCTCTCCCTATGCTGCTCATCAGTAATGATGCCTCTAAAGGAAAACACTCTTGACTCACAATTCACTGGCAATCATTGCCTAATATTCTAATATTGCCTAATTGTCTAATTCTAATATTGCCTAATTGCCTAATTCTAATCATTGCCTAATATTCTCAGAATAGGTAGAGACATCATATATAGAAATCTTAAAATATCCCTTCTGACATGAAGGAAGGGATATTTTAAGATTTCTTCTCTCACTATATCAGTATAAAGAGTAGTTGTATCTTCAGTCCCCCCCAGCAGAGGAAAGGAAGGCTGTACAAAGCCACTGGACACACGAGCTCCTACACCTGCCAGAGGAAATGGGACTTTAATGTCTCCCTCTACACCATTAAATCTATTCTCAGATATGGAAAGAGAATCAAACATCTTCTAGGAAAAAAAATTATGTTTTACTTCTGTGATCTACTTCACTGTGTTTACCACGGCTTAGATTATGCATAGAACAAGCACTCCTGCTGAGTGCTTGATAAATCAGTTGCTAAAGTTCACAACTATTGGATGAAGAGTTTTAGCAAAAACTAAATTAAACCTAATAGGACCATCTGATTGTCAACCTTGTGATTAAAATTTATATCACAGGTAATTCAAAACTGAATTTTTGAAAATGTGGTAAAACAAGAAATAAAATCTCCCTTGGAGATCCAAAACTGTTTTAAATTTAGCTGCTTTCCAGAGTAAAATGTTTTACTGTCATGACCAGATCCAGAGCAAAAAAGAACCCTGAAGACCATTTTCCCCTTCAGAAGGGTCTATGAGTAAATGTTGCTACAACCTTTATTGCTGCTGCCATAGAGGTTCAATCCTTTCTCTTTAAAAAAGAGTGGGTACAGTATTGGTCCTTAAAAATAAATGTTTCCTCTGCCTTGTAATGCACACTATTTCATGAAAAACTTCACTTCATAACATTTTTCATGGTTACCAGCACAGGGATGCTTTTGTGAATAGGATGGTCATTCACTGAGTCTATGCGAAGGGCTCACAATGCTCACCAGAAGCCAGGACTGTCTCACTGACCTCATAAAGGCGACACCAAGTCTATTGTCTGCTCTTCTGGTAAACTTTTCCTACATGTGGCTCCATATGACACTTGCTAGCACCTCTTTCAACAGGGAACGTGTTCAAGGTGTTCAAAGCCAAGCTGGATGGGGCTTTGAGCAACTTGGTCTGGTGGAAGGTGTCCCTGTCCATGGCAAGGTGAGTGGAACCATCTTATGATTCTGTAGTTCTGTGCAACATTTAAGCAACTCTGGCTCAAGCACTGCCTCCCAAATCAAAAAGTTCACAGAAGACAACTACATTCTCCATCCATCAGCCAGCACAGATCAGAGAAGCCTCAGGCCAAGCATGCTGACAGTACCTGGAAATACATGCAAATCTGTAGGGCTATATTTGTCCACTGAGATTAGGAAAGCAGCTCTCCAGTGTCATTGAAGTCCCAGATGGCCTTGTTTGAATTGTGCTGGTACACTCTCTTATGCAGGGCCCCAAAGGAAAGGTGCAGTGTAACAGTAGTGTGACTAGTGTGACTGAAAAAGGGGCAAGTCAACTACATGGCCTCCGCATCTCTTCACATAAATGTGGCATGTAGCCCTTGTACACCAGGCTTCACATTCAGGCCTGCCCAAACTGGTATTAAGCTCTTCCAGATTCTCTCACATCACTGAGGGCTGGGTCAAGGTCTAACATAAAGACTCACCTCTTATATTGTACCTAGGATGTCAGTATCAGTCAGTCCACAGAGCCTGGGGACTGATTCATTACTGCTTGACACAGAGCCCCTGCTTTAAAGTCCAAGCCTCAGCGCTGATTCTGGCACCTACACGCAGCAAACACACTGACTATAACCGCTCACAAGACCTGGCTGAATAGGATCATTTTCAGCATGAGAACAATATTAATTCCTTAAAGTCCACCGTATGGAGTCAGATCAACTTTGCTTCCCCTGAAAAGGGCTTTCTGTTGCCCAGCTTTGTCAAGCCTCCAACCAGATGCTTGCACAGTGATGGGTTGCAGCTCTGCTCATCCTTGCACTGCCATTGGGTTCTGGGCTTCAGGGTGATACAGAAAGTGACTCCAAATACTCAGGGTTTTATAACAGTTGTTACTGAGTGCTAGAAGTTTTCAATAAAAAAATTAATATACTAGAATTCAAGTAAAAAAGAGCAATTTACTTATAAAATACATATTTGCTGCACTGTACCATGAACTTTGGTAGGAGTGTGTGTGCTATGGTTTTCAAATGAAACTTAAAAAGAGTGGGACTTGAGAACCAAACTACCTTAAACTCCACTGAAAACCCTTGTCTCAGTGCTTTGAAGAAACAGCTTTTTATTGCATAGTTGTATTTTACCTCAAAATTGTAGAATTTTAGGAGGTTGGGTGTCTGGCTGGAGACCTACCACAAATGAAACTGACCTCATCATAACCCTTAAAAATCCCAACAACCCAAAAGTCTATGTGAGAAACTGCTACAAATATTTTGGCAACATTTGCTGGTCTAAAAGTCAGCCTGTTAGGGCTGACCTAGCATGAAGACTGAACTATAGGCCAAGTCGTAACTCTCCTTCTCCTTCCAGAACTGCAATTGCCTCAACTCTTTTTTAAACCACAACCCAGTGCCTGAAGTCCAGTAGTGAGTGAATGTTAACAAAGTCTTGATCTGCAGAGTGCTAATTTCCATGGGGACTACTAAAGGAGAAAAGATTTTCTACAAACCCCAGATCCTGTAAACTGAGAAGTTCATTAATTTAACATCTAGAGTGGGATGCAAAGGACCAGGAATGGAATCCAGAACCCCTTATTAGAGGTAAGATTCTGACTCCAGAGCCAGGTAGCAGAGGCTGGAGACAGCATGACTATAGTCAATTTTCAAAAGTTTTAGACGGGAATGAAAAATCCCATCCTTTAGCATCTTTGTAATTTCTTTGTCTATGGTACTGAATCCTCTCCTAAGCAAGGTTCTTGGACTGTCTCCCAAAAACTAGAAGGAGTGTTTAATTTATCCTATAATCCCAGAAAGAACTGCAGTGGCATGTGTCCCCTTTTCTTTTGGAATTCCCCAGAAAAGAGACCCAAAATGCTGCAAGAAAAGAACAAATCAAGTGATTCTTTTTCCCCCCCTTCAGAGTGCCCTTAGCACCAGAACTGCAGTTACATGAGAAGGGACACATTTTTCTCCTCTCGCCTTACCCTAGAGAGAAGCTTTGCCACTATATAGAAAGAAATATATCAGAGAAGCTCAAAATATCCCATAAGTGATAACAGAATTGGTAGGACATTCACAGGGGGCAATGAGTCACTTCTTTTAGCTCACTTCTCTTTGGGCTGGAGAGCCAGACTCATGCTGT
>JBCJKH010060609.1:0-12582 GCA_039877255.1 Loriculus beryllinus | reverse complement strand
CTGAAAAGTCACTTTGTGCATGTAAGCACAACCTGCAGAGGCTGCAGTAAGCACACATAGCAAGTGCACAGCATCAGCTACCTCCTCTGCAAGCACAGTGAGGGGTACAGGCCTTGCTATCATGTGGAATCACAGAATGGTTTGGATTGGAAGGGACCTTAGGCACCATCTAGTTACAACCACCTGCCACGGAAAGGGAGATCTTCCACTAGATCAGGTTGCTCAAAGCCCCATCCTACTTGGTCTTGAACACCTCCAGGAGTGAGGCAGCCTCTGTACAGCCTGTTCCAGTCTCACAACCCTCAGAGGAAAGAATTTCTTCCTAATATCTCATAATAAATCTCTTTTGTCAACTTAAAGCCATTCCCCCTTGTCCTATCCCTACATGCTCTTGTAGAAAGTCCATCTCCAGGCTTTTTGTTGGCCCCTTTATGCACTGGGAGGCTGCTCTAAGGTATCTCCAGACCCTTCTCTTCCCCAGGCTGAACAAGCCCAGCTCTCTCAGCCTGTCTCCATAGCAGAGGTGCTCCAGTGCTCTGAGCATCTTTGTGGCCTCCTTTGGACTTGCTCCAATGGCATCCCTCTTATGTTGCGGCCCCAGAGTTGGATGCTTTCTGGGCTGCAAGCGCATACTTGCACACTGTCCTCTAATTGTGTCTAAAATGTCTATATAAAACTGCCTCTTCTTAATTGCATTTTACTTCCCCTGTCATTCTAATACATACGCATGATTCCATACCAGTTCCTATAGTCCTAATCACTTAAGACCAGAAATAAACCCTGGGCTGGTGGGTAGGTGGCTGTGTAACATTCAAGCAAGGCACCCTCAAAAGCTACAGCAGCAGCTGGACGAGGTTTGTTTGACTCCTTGTGTAAAAGGAGTTGCAGTCAGCTCACGAGTACTTCCTTTTCTTGACTTTGGATGAAATGCTTTCATAGCAGAGACTCCGTATTCATGAAGACATCCAGGTAAAAAGTTTTGTTTCTGCTGTTTTTAACACAAATCAAGTTCCAAGCTTTAAAAACAGCAAATCGTGACATTAAGTTTTACCTGAAAACAGAAAGAATTTACAGATCAGATCAGCCAACCAGGAATGGAAATGCTCTTGTAAGATTTAGGGGACTGACAAATAGCATGCTGATAACTACAAGGAACAAAGACATTTAAGCAAACACCAAAGCAGACAGCTTGCGGATATAAAACACAACAGTTCACCTCATTTTGTCATACATTTTAATGTTCCATGTCGAGTGACTGGATGTCACATATAGCAATATTGCTACGCACAGTGCAGACAGTGGCACGCCAAGGTATGCACGGGAATTGAAGGTGCTTCAGTTTTACTCTTGGACCTTGAATACTGTGTAGTTCCCTCCCTGACACAACCCAACTGTGTAGCAGCCAGGTGCTGGCTGTGTCAGAGTCACCAATTTCAGTGTAAAATGTGTCTCACTATAATTAATCCCTAAATAAAAACATGTATTTTTCAACTAGAAGTAGCCTTAATCACTGTGGTGATGGTAAAATCAGTCCGTCAAATCCCACATGGCCTCCTTCTGACCTGAGGTAAAATTTTGTGGTTGCTTTGTTCACAAGGTTTTGATCCTTTTTGGCACAGCTCATTTGAGGCAGTTGAACAGAATAGCCTACAAATATTCTTGCACTTGCTTCTTTGCTTTATGGCTTAAAGTGAGATGTGAGTCCTGCTGCAGGGTGTTTTCAGTGTTGTTTCCTTCATAGATCTGAAATGGGAAAAACATGAACTACACAGAAAAAGGAGGTGTTTATTGACACATGAATGTAAAGATTTGCTTTCACTATTTTCAACACTGCCATGAGGCTTTCTCTTATACAAGAATACCTGTGCTCAGTAGGTAGTCGGTCTCTCTTGGGGAGCAGAGAGCATGAAGCTGCTCTGTTTGGAAGCAGAACCTTTCCTGACCTCTCTGCTTCAGCTGTGGCAGCAGCAGTAGCAGCCACAACCCAGCTCCTCCCTGCAGTGCTCCAAGATCTACAGAAGGCATCTCCTGCTTTTTGAGATGTGTATCATCTGTAAGCCTCATGACATGCAGGGTGAATTTTTTGGGTGGGTCTGGCAGGAAGCCAAAGGAATGCTTTAACTTTGAAAAGATCTGCGTTAAGTGTTGGTGTTTCCCTCCAGGTGGTTTTATCAGCTTCAATGGCTCCTGGCGTGTTCAGGGGATCCTGGCCATGTCCCGCTCGTTGGGGGATTACCCTCTGAAGAACCTGAATGTTGTCATTCCCGATCCTGATATTCTTACCTTTGACCTGGACAAACTGCAGCCAGAGTTCATGATCCTGGCATCAGATGGTCTGTGGGATGCTTTCAGCAACGAGGAAGCTGTCCGATTCATCAAGGAACGCTTGGATGAGCCACACTTCGGTGCAAAGAGTATAGTGCTACAGTCCTTTTACAGAGGATGTCCTGATAATATAACAGTGATGGTGGTGAAGTTCAGGAATAGCAGCAAAACAGAGGAACAGTAATTACCAGTGGTTCTGAACTTAAACCAAACTCTTACATTTTAAACACAGTAGAAAGCTCTAGTAAATACCATTAAGATTCTACACAAAAGGAACAGATCCCTCTGGTCTTTGTTCTTTGCTTAACAAAAGGAGCAATACAACAAATGCGTTCTGAGTGATTATAAGAATTAAGTTTGTTCACATGTACCTGTCTTCTGTGACCTTGCTGCTCCTGAGAAGCTAACTGTAATCTTCCATTTCAGAATTTTCCTCACAAATCCTGTGTAACTTTTCCTTTGATCCCTTTCCTCTCATTTCTAGCAGTCAGAGGTTCATTTAGACACACAGCCGGGTCAGGGCCGTGCTGTCATTTAACAGCAAATGATAGGAGTGATGCTACCCTTCACTCATAGGTGGGACACCTCAGAATGACGCTGTCATTTTTCTCATCTCTTTTCTTTTTTAATCTGCATTGATAAGGTTGTATAGGAAAAGGTTTGTGATTATTGGCCTGGTATTGATGTGAAGGAGGAAAAGGAGCCAAATGTTAGCCTGCTACCACAGAACTGGCTCTCTTGCTTTGTTTGACCTCGCCCTTCCCTTAAATAAATCCCCACCAAGCATGTGATTAGGTGTAGCTACTGAATTACCTGAAGCCACATGTTTATTCAGTCTGTGCATTACTCCGGTAACATTCCTTCTATGCCATATCATATTCAAACCAACTAATGTTAAACTTCAGCAAAATACCTTCAAGGTCTGACACCTTCTATATCAAAAAATAGCTCTGTTGTGATAGAAGAATGTTGGTTGTTCCCGGAGACTCATGTTATTTTTTTGGCATGGACTTTTCATAGGCATGTAAAGAAAGTAATGCAAGGTAAAATTTACTTTGTTAGTGACTGTTTGGAAAATTAATAAAAACAGGGCATTCCTGAGAGTGACCTAGGTGGAAGTCAGGGCTATTGATGACTTCCTTGTACCACTGCAGATTAATCAGTGGTGCTAATTTGGGGGGAAACCACTGTAGAACTGTTGTTTGGTATAGCATATAAATGCCAGGCAGTGGCCTTGCACCGCAGAGATAAAAGCTTGTGTTAGGTCTAGATAAAACTATGTTTAGATCTAACTTTCAGTATTTAATTGTATTTTGGAATCTGTGACTACTGTAAGTTTAAACAATGAGTGTCAGAGTTTGCTCTACATCTGGTAACTTAGTTGTCTGCTTCATGACTGAGAGGCAGTGGTGGCAGTGGCAGGGCAGTGTGTGCTGAGGAACAGAGCCACGGCCCCAGGGGGAGGTGAGTGTCTCAGATGCCTGCTTTACTGGTATTGTGTTCTATAATAACCCTGGGGATTCCCTCCCTGCAAAATGTTGTCCTGGACAATCTGCTGAGGTCTCTTGTCTTCAAGGTGTGGAGGCTGTTGGTGTTTGTGTCCTGAGAGGAATCAGGGATATAATGCATTAACTAACGTCATCTGTTCCTTGGGTAAAGACAGAACATCACTTGATTAAACAGACACCAGTTTCTCATCACCACCCACAGGATTTTGGGGCAAGCGGCTTGCTGGTCCCCAGAATACCATGATGTGTTGTGGTTGTGCTGAGCAGGTGTGTGTGAGACAGAAATGAAAGAGGACAAATTTCTGCATGAGCAGGAATTCCCATCTTAGTCTTTTCATTTTTATTCCTAGGTTATCTCTTCCCCAGGAAACTTCCCTCCGTTCATTTGTTTGGAGAGTATCACAACTCTTAGTCAGATCTATAGCTACTGCCAGTGCTGTTCAAATTGTATCGTATCCTCTCGCAGCCTCTTCTCACCCCAAACTCTGGGCAGAGCCCCTCGACTCCAAGTAACAGACAAGTGAAAAGCAGAAGTGTGAAAGTGTCCAGCATCCTCCAAAACCAACAGGCCCCAGCCTGCACCGCTCCTTCCCTGGAGGACGAAGGCTGCGGACTTCTTAAATCTCTTGAACAGTGCATTCGGGGAATTTGAAATGCAACTTTGAGGTTAAATTGAGCAGCTAATGGGAAATGTTAATAATGACAGCGCGCTTCAGTTATTTTATTTTGAAAAGGTATTTGAGGTCAGAACGCTGTGAAATTAAATCCTTGTGTGATATTTTCATGGGAGTGCTTAATCATGTATTCAGAAATGCTACAGCTGCAGTATCGAAACTGTTCCGGGCAGAGCTCATGGTGCGTATTGCGTTTGCCTTTCCTTTCTCCTTCACAGAGGATGTTTCTGTTGTACTGGCTTTTCTTTGGAGGACACCACCTGGATGCTTGTCAAAACAGCTGCCCAGGGAACAGAAGAATTAGACCCAGCTGCCTACAGAACCCTAAAGCAGAGGAATGCTTGTGTAGCAGGGACATCACCGCTAATCCATCACAGGCATTTGAGAAGTTGGAACTGGGACAATGGTCAGCTCCAGAAAACCCCATGGTAGACTAACATCACTGAGCAAAAGGCTCGCAGCTGCCATTCAGCCTCCTGCAGCTCACGTTCTTGAGGTTAGTGAGTGCTGCTGACCTGCTCTGGAGCACAACTCACTGCCTGGTTGCTTCGGCACTCAAGATACACAGAATGAGGTGTCAGGAATCCTACACATTCACAGGCTCTCGAAGAACCGTGGGGAAGCAGTGGGAGGGTGGCTTGCTCTGGAAGTAAGCCATGCTCATGGGATTTAGGAAAACACAGCACAGTGCGCTACACAACTGTTTTGCAGACTCATCTGACTATTTATTCCAGATTCATTCACCCTGTCATTCATAGGCCCATCCAGTCAGTTACCCCATCAGCCCTATTTCAGCCTTCCAGCATCTGCAGTTCCAGCAACAGCTGTTTTAGCACCTTCAGTTTTCTCTGCAACACTCCCACCCTTCTAATAACTCTTTCCTTGCCAAAGACATTCATGCCAATGATTTCTGGTAAAGTTGCTGACTTTTGGTTTTGTTACTTAAAAGAACTAGCTAAAGCTACTTTAGGTTTAAAGATGAAGGTTTAGCGGAGATGAGAAGCTTGTGCAGGCTTGCACATACATGCGTAGTGCCTACCTATGCTCCCTGCTAGAAGTTTTTACTCCAGATCTAGACACTGGTAACTTTCCAATCATGCTGATTTGTGCCAAATCCTGTTCTGATAAATGCAGCTGTTGGATGATGAGATTAATTAATGTATGTATTGCTTATGCAGCCTAAACGATATGGGGGCTGATCCTCCACTGCCTTAATCTATACCCTACGTCTGGAAGGGTATCCAGACACTGTAGCCAGAAACACCCCAAGTACACTCAAGCAGTGTGTCAGATTGTGTTACAGCATCCGAGAGGGAGCACTTTCAGCACACCATTCTCCAGGCTGCTTTCCTGCCTGGGCACCTCTCCAGAAAAAGGGAGAGACATTTTGGTTAAAGCAGCTTGTGCCCGTCTGAGAGCTCCTTCTTGCTGTACGTGCTCATGGATGGGTTTTGTTGCTTAAGCCCAAGTAGCTCCATTGGTGACATCTTTCAGCAAGAAAGAGCATCACATGGCAGAAAACTGCTGGATTAAGTTGCTGCCAAAGAGCATCTTTCATATGGTTCAATATGAAAAAGTGGACCATGTAATTAGTTATCTGATCCACTACTTAAAAGAATTTGAGCTTTGCCCAGTGATACTGCAAGCTAGCAGGTTAACTCACGTGGAACATTTTAAAGCTACCACCGTTTAGCTTCTCATCCTGATAATAGACTACCATTGAGTGTAGGTTCTTGCCATATAGCAGTGGGTTTTTTGAAAGGCTGTTCATCCATAGGACCTTCCATACCTTCACCCTGCGCAGCTCCTGGTACCATCGCGGGGATCCCAGGTCTTGGAACCAGCCCCGTTATGTGAGACCGTAGCTCCGTCTAGTGGCTGGCCTGAGCAGGGTAACTAAGCAGCGGGCCTAAGAAGTTACGAGTGGCTGCTATCTTAGTCACTGGGAAAAATGTGATTTGAAGACCCCACTGGCCTTTGCACAGAAGTTTGCTGTGAGGTTAATACAGAGCCGCTCTCTCGGGTTGAATTCTACGGCAGTGCTGAAGCAGTGCAGGCTGTGCAAGTGCATCCACAGGCTAACTATCAGCTAAGAAACGCAGATACTCAGCTACTAAGAAGCTGGGACACCTCTCAATCCTGCCCTGTGTCCTCAGCCAGCTCACCCCTCGGCATGGCTGCCTTCACATCAGTGAACGCATTTTTTGTGGGATCTAAACATTTGGCAGCAGTGCAGCTTACACAGACCATAGCAATCCAGCTTAGGGGAGGCCAGAATCCATCCCTAGCCCCGGGCTGGCAGGAGACGCTATTTCATTTCAAATGAAACGTAACACCATGTCTTTTGTCACACCATCCAGTACTAGTGGTCTGGGCACACACATCCTGTCCCACAGGGGAGGAGTGGTCACAGAGGACGCTGTGAGGACTGCTGTGGTCCAACAGTTTCTAAAAATACGGAATTTGAAATGAATGAGCCTGTTTTACTGAGCGAAATGTTTTGATTATAAAGTAAATTCCATTCAGCGGCAGCTATTGCTACTAACTTGTGAACATAAGGTCAGTACCAAACCACTGCTAAGGTCATTACAGTACTATACCATTTATATGAAGTAAAATGTAAAATAAATAGTCAGGAAGCGTTTGGAATGCAGAAGTTAGTACTAACGCACTGCATCAGCTTGAGCTAACAGGGTTTCCTGTGTAAACTCTAATGCTGGACCTTGAAAATAAGGAAGTTATGTTGCTCAGTTGCCCTCAGAGTACGTAACATGCTTGCCTCAAATAACATTAATATATTGATAGTATCGGATACTTTACACAGAGAAACACCTAGCAAGTGATTATACAAAAGAATAAACCTCCCTCACCAGCCTTTTGCTTCCCAAAGCAGGTTTTTAGGCCTCCAGCCTGAAATGTGGCTGTATGAAATTGCGAGGTTAAAATGCAGAATGTTCGGCTGAAGCCTGGCAACTGCACAGACCAGAGCTGCTGCCCCTCAGTGTTGTCAGTATAAGTCACCTTTCTAAACCCACAGACCTGTACATGAAAAGATATATGCAATTAAGTTAATACCGAGTTGGAGATTGAATCACTCTTCTTTATATAGTGCTGACTATATAAGGCTTGAGTAGCAGCTGTTTTACTTAAGGTTTCCCTTAGGTAACCGAAAGTTCTCGGTATCAGCTGTCTCTAGTTACAGATGATGGGTTAGATGCTCTGTTATTCAGGCTGTGTGCAGTCAAAGCAGCTGAAACCTTTCCAAACCTGTAAATAGTGGTTCATATCAACAGCAATTCTTGAGTAAAGTTTTGAAACCCAGGTTCAGGAACAGGTCAACTCCTGGGTTTGGCCTTGTCTGCTCAGGCTCAAGGAAAACACTGAATGAGCTGAGCAATAAATAAAGTGCACTTTTTCTGTATTTAAATGGCCAACCCTTTGTTCTCTTAAATGTCCTGTGGAGACACATCTGTACTTCTAGGGACACACATGCTCAGAAATCTACTCCAGCCCACATTCCACCACATTAATTAAATGAATAATTGGTTATAATGTTTCAGAAATGTAAACGCAGGGCTGTCAAGCATTGCTCCCCAGCAATTCATACACCATATGCAGGGGTGCGAGAACAATACAGATGAAACTGTGCTTTATCTGTGCTTGCTTTTATCTTGGCAGCACTAAGAGTCACAGGAAGAGTTTGGGAAGAGTTCTTTGAAGGTAGTTCCAATCCATATTGAATCTCTCCGCAGCTCTCTGGTGCATTGCTCCTAGGTGCATAAGTTCAGTACAAACTGTAAGCAGTGCTTAGCTGTGCTGGATTTACAAGTACAATCAATTTTTATAAAGTTCAAACCCATTTACCTTTAACATGGCAAACTGTAACAATGGTGTAACCATTAAGTACAAAGTGAAGAGGAGCAGGGTCTGCAAAAACTTTAAAACCTGGACTGTGTGGATACACCAAGCGACTGTAAACCCACTTCTATCCAGCATACCTGGAAATGCTCCCTCAGAAATGACTGAGATGGATGCATTAGGAAAATGAACCACACATTTAGAACTCTAAAAGGGCAGGTCAGAGCTTTATTAACAAAAATCCTACACAACACCCAAGACAACAAAACTGCAACATTTAGACATCCATCTTGGTTAAGGACAGCTTCCATTCAGTGCAACAGGGCTGCGTTATCAAAAGTTAAGAGCTTTTTCAGGCTGGTTTGTAACATTTTAGTGTTTAAGACTTTATCTGTATTGCCAGCTCAGGGCAGAGTGCACTTTACTCCTAGGTGGAGGACCGCTACAGGCCAAGCGTGGCTGAGAGGAGTGGCAGGGTGCTGGGCTGAGCCCCAGCCCAGCCCAACCAGATGGATGTGATGCCCACATGCTGGCCTCTCTAAACCTCATGCAGGTCACTTGTATCAATGTGGTCTGGAAAACTAACATGCTGCAACAGCAACTGTCAGAAGACTGGCATCAGGCAGAGCTCAAATACATGAACTATCTCAACAGAGAGTGCTGGGGGTAAATGTTCTATTTTTAAGACCTTATTTTATAGCAGACAAACTAAGTCACAACATCCCATAAGGGCAGGTAAGGCAAACTGTACTACAGGTAGTATTTCCTCCTGCGAGCTGCAGGTCAGTACTGCATTTAACTAAGAATCACACACAGCATTTCAGAGAGAGAGACTACATATTCTTTAGTCCTGTGAAGTGACGGGGCTTTAGGAGGTTTAGAAACCCAATATATAAGTGGAGTGGGATAGGTCTGGTTTTGTTTTACAGTTTCAGGTTTCTTCAAAATACGACCTCAACTACACATGAAAACCAAACCCAACCACCTGCTTAGCTTCATTTTAACATTTTCCCTCCTGCCTGGAGCACTTGCACTTGGTTGTGGTTTGCAGCTTAAGAGAATCATAGAATCACAGAATAGTTAGGGTTGGAAAGGACCTTAAGATCACCTAGTTCCAACCCCCTGCCATAAGCAGGGACACCTCACACAGGCTCTGTCCAACCTGGCCTTGAATACCACCAGGATGGAGCACTCACAACTTTGGGCAACCCATTCCAGTGCCTCACCACCCTAACAGTAAAGAGCTTCCTCCTTATATCCAATCTAAAATATACAGTACAGTACATCTAATACAGTACATCTAATACAGTACATCTAATACAGTACAGTAATCTAATACACAGTATCTGCATTAAAACCTGATGACCTTAATTTAACAGAGACTGCAGAAAGCTTTGCCCTACCACCTCTGTCTTAGGCAAACTGTAAAGTACATAATAAATGTAGGCACTACTCACTACTGCAGAGCAAACCTCTGCCTCCCAGACTCCTTCAATATATCTAACGTAACTGATGGACACAGATCAGGAATTCAGTGTCACGTCATTCAGTTAACCTTTATCAGTTTTTAGTTTAAATAGAAATACAATAAATTTACATTCTTGATTGTGCATCCAGGCATTTGTGAGGTCTTTGCAATGAACTGTCACAGAAATGCTTTACTAGTAATTAGAAAAGGTGAGACAAAGCTTAGAAATACATTCCAAACCGTCTTACGCAGATAATAACACCCCAAAGTTTGCAGCATGTGCTGTCTCACTGGTGATCTTGAACTTGTTCCAGAATGCACACAAAACATTTAAGCATTTGTCTTTGTAACTCTTCTGGAATACCATACAAGAAGCACAGGCTTGAAATTTTACATTTTAAACCCCTTCTCTGATCCACCCAGCAGCAGTTCCAAGCCATCTTTGACCAATAGATTGTCACTAGGTTTTTCCAGTTGGAAAGCCCCATGCTTTTCCTTATCAAAGTCACAACTGCTTGGAATTCTGCTTTAATACAGCTTTCTGAACCACTTGCCTGCACAAGAAAAATTATCTGAGTATTTCGAAAACTTGTAGCCTGTGGTTTAGTCTTCAGTTTTAGTACAATATTGTAGGCAGAGGCAATAAAATTTGGGCCCACCACTGTCTTCAATGCTTGTATTAGTTCACGTTCTTAAGCTTTTTTTACCTTTTGCATGGCTGCTCACACTAGGAACTTCCCTGATATTTGCTTTAAACAGAAACATTAGCTTAGTTGTGAAATTTTACAGTCTTTTAAGCAATAATAAGGTCAGACCCAAATACAAGCCAGATTTGGAAAGGAAAATATTTTTTTAAAAAAATAAAACAAGAGCAGGAATATCTTACACCATACATTTCTTGCAGAATCGATGTCACTTTACACGATATTTTCAGGTGGCATAAACAGGTCACTGTGTATGAGCAAAACCCCTGTAATCTATGACTGGCATTATCATTATGGGGCGCAAATACTAAAAATTACCTTGCTTGGTGGCTTGGTGATGGCTGTGTTTTGCCCACAGCCACCTCTGTGTGACTGTGGGTTCTGGGTCTCTCGGCGGGAGCACTGGCTGCTTTAGCCAACTGGCTTCTGGTGATTGCGGTGTCTCTCATAATTACATTTTTTATTTTCTTTTGAAAAAGCAATACAAACTGTGTGGTAGCATCAGTGTTCTTGTGACAAATAACTGATTTCTTAACACTTAACATGGCAGGCTTAAAAAAAAAAGGAGGTTTGATTTTCCTTAAGATGTATAAACAATCAAAGAACAAGTGAAAGATTTCTCACAGAGCTCTCGGGATCTGATCACAGTACAACAATCAAATAAAAGATCCTAAACCCACAGGAACAGCTGTAGTTTTACCTCTGTTTTGAGAAATAGAAGAGCATTCTTCCCTCTGTTATGCAATACTGTATCTTTAGCTATTTAGTTTAACAAAAAAAAATATCTATTTTTGAAAAGTGTTGACCTTCTTAACATACATTCTTAAAACAGTGGCATCTGAAATACTTGTCTAGAGAGTGTGGTTCCCAAGACCTCATTTTTATATCTAAAAAATATAACACTTCCTATAATTCCACCAAAAGCCCATGTGCAGTAGATGATAAGATAGCAAAATTCAATACTGACCATAATCACAATGTAACAAAAAACCTGGTAAAACCTCCAACTTGGTACTAGAGGTTTCTGCACCTCTTCTAATTTGTCTCTAAGAGACTAGCTGAAAGACAGCCAAATGTAAATACATGGTACCATCCTAGCTGTAGGACAAACAAGGTGGCAGTGCTCTGTCATTCTAGATGTACAGGATTCAATATAGTATCTTCACTGTGTAGTGGATGTGTCAAAAATAATTATGTTAATGCAGTTGCAAATTCTGTAATGTTGTCTATTAGAAGTGTAAACTACTGAAAACTTGGCCTTGCTGAGATGAATAAAGTGATTAAAATACCTGTCTTTACAGATACAGTAGGTGTGTCTTCTTTATGAAATACAAATCTTAGCATTTACCTTTTTCATTTTAAAATTTGAAGAAAGCTCTTTTTAGAGATAGATGTTTCTAAAAAATACGTCACAATATAAACGAATCTATTTGAATCTTCTTGACGTGGTTCCAAAACTCCCATGCAGAAGTACACACATGTAGGTGTGTACATACATGGGGTTTGAATATCCTGATGTATTAGAGATGTCTAGTAACTAAACTGTGTGTGAACTCCACTGCATCTGTTAGCGCCGAGACAAACACATAATCATCGGAATGGTTATATGAGGTACTTTATTGAGGCACCAGGAATCAGGGGTACGCACCCAAATCTGATTCCAACCTCATCACATCACGTTCGCAATTTATACATTAAAAGTTTTGCAGTTAATACATATTCAACATACGTTGCTACACTAACTAATACATATGTATTAGGGATTACTTCATCAGTCCATTACCACATCAGACTCTTTCTGTGCTTGCGCTGCCCCCTCTGGTGGTCGTCCTGATGAAGTAAGGAGTCTTCATCAGATGAAGTAAGCAGTCTTCCTCACTCTGTCCTTTTCCCCTTTTCGTTTTTGGACGGGCCCCAGCCATTATGTGGACACAGCACTCTATCATCTTCACTTGGCTGCTTCTGGTATGCTTTTAAGCTCATAGGTTCTGCTTGGGTAGAGCCTCACAGTACACTCTTCCCTATATCCCCTTGCCATATATGGT